>RXPK01003191.1:0-106238 GCA_004143645.1 Protaetia brevitarsis
GCTACACATTTAGGCTCTGTTTTATGCTGTAGGTCGTACAATTAGAAAGTGTCGCTAGTGTACACTTCTCAGAGAAAAAATCGCCAGCAATCGTGAATTTTAAAATTTCTTGGGCGTAAATGCAGCTTTCAGAGGATATAAGCACTTATCAAAGCCATAAATCACTTTTTTGTGTGTATTATTGCGATCAAAGGTAAAGACTAAAAATTTAAACAGAAATATAAATATATATAGAGAAAAAGGTTTATACATTAAATAAGCACATTGGAATTTCGGTGGCGGTGTTTCCTTAGAAATACCGAATACGGAAATATTAATGCAAAAAAAATACATAACAACTAAAAGACCTCTTAAGTAGACGGCACCGTTTAGAAATACACATGTATGTATTTAACTTGTTTGATGTTATGTAGAGATAATTCTTTTTTTCAGAAAACATATGGCCATGGGATTTTAAAATTATATTACCTATTACTATGATATTAGTTGGTTAGTTTGATTTATGCCCGCATGTAATACTTTAGCAATGGACAATATGTCAATCAGCCTCCTGAGTTTTTGAACAATGTGATTTTCACATTGATAATTACACTATTATTGATGTATTCATTATTGTTGTTGTTTAGTATTCTTAAATATTCTATTACTACAAAATATTTTTCTATGTGTTAAAAAATTACCAAAAACGGTTTAAGATTATTTACAAAATTTTTAAAGCAATTAATTTCGCAAAGAAATTATTTATTTTATTAACCCTCCGTTTATTATATTTTCAAGAAATATATCTTAACTATCGCCTGTGTAATCCAATGTCGTTCTATTTTATTGAAATATAGCTAACACTTTTAGTCTGTAACACAGCTTCAGGCAGTAGCAACGAAAAGAGTATTAAATGTATCAAATTCAAAAATAAATATTTTAGCACTAACTGAGATTGACGAACAATATGCTTTCTTACAATGTTTGTTATGTATTATAAATCCAAATAATATTAAATAATTGTTAATAAACCTATGCTACATAAAGACAGTTTGTAAAGAGACCCTGTGTTGGCCATATTTCAAGAAAATAGATCAACGACGTCAGATTACACAGGCGATAGCTAAGATATATTTCCTGAAAATACAATAAACGGAGGGTTCATAAAATAAATAATTTCTTTGCGAACTTAATTGCTTTATTTAAGAATTTTATAAATAATCTTAAACCTGGTTTTGGGAATTTTTTATAGGTAGAAGGAAATTTTATAGTAATACAATATTTAAGAATATTAAACAACAATAGTAATTAATACATCAATAATAGTGTAGTCAATAAATCTGTGAAAATTACATTATCCCAAAACTGAGGAGGCTGACTGACATATTATCTATTGCTAAATTAATACTCGCGAGCATAAATCGAAGTAAGTAACTAATATCAAAGCAGCACTAACGAGTAACATAATTTTACATAATAAAATCCCATCAGCACATGTTTTCTTAAAAAAGAATGATCTCTACATAACATCAAACAAGTTAAATACACATATATTTCTAATTGAAGCCGTCTATTCAAGAGTTCTTTTTGTTGTTATGTATTTTTTTTTCATTGGTATTTCTAAAGGAAACGCCGCCACCGAAACTCCGATTTGTTTATTTTATACATAAACCTTTTTCTCTCTATATATTTATTTATCTGTTTAAATTTCTAGTCGTTACCTTTGATCGCAGTAATATACATAATTAAGTGATTTATGGCTGTGATAAGTGAATACGTCCTCCGAAAGTTGCATTTACAATCAAGAAATTTTAAAATTCTGAATTGCTGGTGTCCCGATTTTTCCTGTAAGAAGTGTACATGACAAGGCACATATTTGCTTTTGCAAATCCGCATGCCAAATAAAAAAAAAAAAGATATTGTTGCAGATGATTAATATCACTTATTAGTCAGGTAATATTGAATCTATTAACATAATGTGACATTTCCGAGGTAAACATTAAAAAATCACGGTTTACCCGATTTATTTTTATATTTAATGGGGATTTTTCGGTTTATCACCGCCAAAACCGACTCACTAAATGCTGAAACCCCGCCGCCAGGTACTTAATTCATTTTCCTTGGCAGGTGAATTATTAAAAAACACCAGCCCAATTATTCATCATCATCCCTTATTAAGAAGACGTCTAGTGGAGGGGCAGGGGAAAAAGCAGCGGTCGTAGGAAGGAGTCAGGTAAGTGGGGGTGGGGGGAAGGGCAATTATCATAAATACTACCTGGAAGACCCACTGTCGGCGCCGAGAAACCCGGAAAACCGGGAAAACCTCGGGAAACCCGGAAAAAATAAAACAAAAAAAAAAAGAGAGAACAGGAGGAGTTTTCTAGACGCCACTAGGCGGAAACAGTTGAGAAACGACCTGGGGGCCCACGCGAACTCTCACTACCGTTCCATCGCGGCGTCGGTAGCGCAGATATAACGTTTAACACGCCGCGGGGGTCGCCCCATCTGTCATCCGGATTTTTACCCATTTATATTTTCATTTTTATTCTCGTTTCGGGTGAAGCAGCGCGTGCTGGAGGCGTCGGAGATGTCGGGGAGGGAGGTAGGGGTTGTAGGGGGGATTCGCGCTCGACTGTCAAGATGAGTGATCCCCGTTTGCGTGGGAAAAAGTGCCGGACGAGGCGGAGAGCGAAATCGGCTTTAATTTAGTGGGTTGTGCTGTAAAAATAAAAAAAAAAAACGAAGAGCGGAAAAAAGTGCTGTGAGGATTTTTTTTTGGAGTTCTCGTTTCAGGCCGCTATTGCCTCTTTTATTTTTATATTTATCTTTACGGCGTCGGTAATCCATTGATGTAAACGGGTGAAGAGTTATACAATTGTTGCAAAGACTCAACTTCAATGAAAGTTAGTTTAGTGAGAGATAGCACCTGAATGGTTCAATTAATCATCTCATCCACTGAGACCATTAGGGGCCATTATCTTAAACTTCATCTAATAATTTCAGGTCCTTAAGGTAGCTCACTATCTTATATATTGTATAAAAGTTCTATATTCCCAGTTGGCCTTTGACTAACTCACAATCAGCAATCTTCTTCCATCGTCCTCTGTTTCTTGCCTCTTTCCTCCAGTTCCTAATGTTCATTCTTCCTATATCTTCTTCCACCTACTTCTTCCATCTTTGTCTCAGCCTATCAACTCTTTGTCTTTCTCACCAAACTCCGAATCATTACCACCATGCTCATCCCTTCTTATTATGTGCCCCATCCATCCCAAGCGCTGTGCTTTCACTGCTCCCACAATCCCTGGTTCCTTGAAAAGCTCAGCCTAGCAATGTGTTTTTTAAACTGTGCATACGAGACAATGCATCAGCTGTTACATTAAGTTCTCGTTTTATGTGATGAATTTCAAAAACATATTCAGAAAGCAACAGTGACCAGCGATATATGCGGTTGTTCGAAAATCGTGTTGACATCAGTGAGGTAAGCGCAACATGATCTGATTCTATAATAAATTTCTTACCAAGTAAATAAAATCGAAGTTTGCTTATTGCATACACAACAGAAACAGCGTAACATTTCGTAGCACTTTAGGATTCTGGACACAAAACAAGTTGGTTCCTCTCCATTTTGACCAATCTGAATTAGAACACCACTTATAGCTGTGTCACTGGCATCGACACGTAATAAAAATTCCTTACTAAAATCTGGCAAAAGTAAACATAATGACTTATGAAATTCTGACTTTACATTCTCAAAAGCAGCTATTCTCTCAGCTGTCCAACTAAATTTCTCATTCTTGCGCAACAATTGAAATAAAGGTGCACTAATCTTGGAACAAATCTCATATAATAATTTATTATTCCCAGAAATCCTCTCAATAACTTAATACTACTACTAGGTCTAGGATACTTCCTGATTACTTCTAGCCTAGATTCATCAACTCTTTCACTTTCTCTTGCATGGCTTTGGGAATGGGATAATTCTTGATCCTGTAAGGCTTTGACTCGTCCACCTCAAGAGAGTGCTCGTAACCAACAGCAAAACTAGGGAATTTATCTACTAAGGATACATACTGCTTCAAAATTTCCTTGACTTCCGATTCAAACTTCACATCACCATCGATTTCAATTTCATTAATGTCATCTGGGGATTCTATCTCGGAATTGTTTACTTCTACTACCTCTAACTGTGACTCTCCAATAGCTTCAACCTCATTATCCTCTTCGGATAAAACAACTTGTATATCATCACCTCTAACAACTTCTGCGCAACTTTGTATATCATTCTTAAAATTATCACTATTTTCCATTATTTCATCATTATCATCACCATTATCATTTTCTATACTTCTTTAACATTCTTGTCAATTCTATCAAACTCATATTTGTGCTTCATTTTGTAACGTACCGTTTATAGGAAAATCAATTTTAGCAATCAATGTATTCTTTATAAATTTCAATTTCCGTTTAATTGATTTCCCTATAATTTTCGGTAGCGTTACAGCCACATTAATTAGTTCATTAATTTAATTCATTGCTTCGCTGTCGCGTGTATTAATTTTTTTTTCCGAGCTTATTTCATGGTATCCCCTCCCGCACTACGCGTTCGATGCACGCACGCCTGGTTCCCCACCAACGCCGCTCACGTGTGTATCTCGGGAGACTATGTATAAGAGCGCCCGTTTGACACGATCGAGGCAAATCCCCGCCTCCCTAGCTATTAGATCGTAGCCGTCCTCTGGGTGACACGGCGATAGCTTCTCGCCTCTCTCCACGTGGCTAGAGACTGTAATCGTCCTCTGCGTGACACAGTCTAGCTTCCGCTATCCGCAGACTGTTAGATCGTAGTCGTCCTCTGGGTGACACGGCGATAGCTTCTCGCCTCTCTCCGCGTGGCTAGAGACTGTTAGATCGTAGTCGTCCTCTGGGTGACACGGCGATAACTTCTCGCCTCTCGCCACGTGACTAGAGACTGTAATCGTCCTCTGCGTGACACAGTCTAGCTTCCGCTATCCGCAGACTGTTGAATCGTAGCCGTCCTCTGGGTGACACGGCAATAGTTAAGTTCCACGTGATAGGTACTGTATATTTACCGTAACTTATATTTACCGTTTTACTATTTACTCATTGTATAAGTATAATATTGTCGAATTGTTGTTCTTGTTGATGTTAATTGTAGTTTGCAAATACTCACCTGTTTTCGTATGCGCATCTTTGTTTTTCTGTGTCACTGTTAGTAGAGGAATAAAACACAAAACCCACTGTTTTTGTTTCACTGATTCACTTCACGTTATCGCGTATAAATAATATTAGAATCCTAGACATTCACCCACGAAATGAAGGTCAGTAGCTTCAATATTGTCGTGACCGATATTTTACAAATTCTTTAAGAATTAATTCATTCTGCAAAGAATATTATTCAGATGCATATTTCTCACATTTACTAACAGTACTAATGTAGCAACCTAGTGACAGTAAGTATTCTCTCAACATTTGTAACATTTCAACTTATATACTTTGAACCGCAAACACCAATCATGCAAAATTCCCTTCCCAATCTCCGAATAAGAGAAATCATTTTCACGCGACGGCCAACATCAAAACCGGCTTTTCTCGAAGACCCAGCCAGCCTTTGAGACGGCAGTTTCGCCTTGGGAACAAAAAAAAAACGCCTGGATTCGACCGAAGAACAAATGGCCCTTTCTAGGCGACGGAAACTTTTTTTTTTGTTTCTCTATTCTTTATACTCGGCCGGGCCGCGAAGGACCAATGGATTATGAGGGTCTCGTTCCTTTGTGCGAGGAAGATTGTGGAAAATGGATGCCCTGACGCGGGCTCCGTGCGCGGGGCAGGGCCGTCTTTTCCAGCTTTTCAAGTCGGTATTTGACTTGCGTGAAGGAAGAAGAAAAATCGCTTCGAAGTGAAGGGATAATGCCGGTAGATATAAAAAAAGTTTCCATTACAAAAAAAAAAGAAAGGAACCTATGGGAACAAACAAAAAAGAGGTTTTTTTCTTATTGCTGGCAATTGATAGATTTAAAGTTCCCGCATTAGCGGGTTATTTATCTTCTCAAACAATCGGTGACGTCAGAATAGAATTTTAAAACAACGTTTTACACCTTCAACTCTTTTGTTTTATGTTGCGCAGAAATTGTGAAGTATACAGAGTAAATAATAATAATAATAATAATAATAATAATAATAATGTTTTATTTATGAAAAACACAAAGTGTATATAAAAACGTCATATAAAGCAAAAGAAAAAACAAAGCATACCAACAAAAAATATATGATTCTAACCTACATACTACCCCAAACCACCACCATATAATAACTAAAGTATAGAATCAATATGAAAGAACTATAAATGTAACACATATTATGTTTGCAAAAATTCCGTAATGGAGTAGAACAGTACAATATGCATGTGCAGTATCTACAAGTAATACATACAGGGTGTTTCAGACCACTCGTCCACTATCTTTTTCTCGCGATCTATTGGAGCTAGACTAATGCGACAAAAAAATTAATAACAAAACCCCACCTAAAGAATTGCGTGAAAATATTTTTAACTTCCGGAAACGTTCCATTACACCGGAAGTGGATAACAATTTTCTTATTTTAAATGGAATCATATATTTTTTCATACCTCAATGAATTCTAAAGATTATTGAATACAATTTTCACTAAAGTTTTCTATCCCTAAATTCAACCGTTTTTGAGATATTTACGATTTTGTCAAAATGTTGACTTTTTTTCGAAAACACACCATATTTTGCAAACCATCAAAGATAATGATGTCATTTTACTAGTACCCAATAAAAATAGTTGTCCGTACCAAATTCTGTCAAAAAAAACCACTAAATTGTGTACAGAGTGTTCATAAATCGATTGTCAATTCGGATACATTTAACCTTAGAAAATTCATTTTTTTCAAATGTAACATTATATTCCTAATTATTCCATAAAGGATGCATATACCTATTCCTAGTCGTTTTCAAGATATCAACCATTATTTATTCGGCTATGAAAATTTTAGTACATTTCTTGCAGTGGGCTGTGAAAGTTTCACAGTTATGAAAGCAACAGCGTTTCAGATCCAAAAGTGTCAAACTTGTCTTTGCTAGTCTCGCTATTATAGTCGAATTTTCATTATTTGCGGTTCTTTGTTGTTGTTTGCTTTATTGTTACGAGTTATTTTGTTATTCTTTGTTGTTGAAGTTTTATGAATTGTTTTTTAATATGGCATTCTCAAATGCAGAAGCATTCACAAGGAAGCACAAATAGGAAATTTGCGCAAAAATCATAATCTTCAAACAAGCACTCGCAATACAACACGAGAGTCAGGCATTAGTCATGTGAGCGTATGGCGAGTTTTTAATGACCACAAAATGCACCCGTACTCGCTTCGTCAAAAATTAGGTGACGGTAACTTCCAGGCCAGGGTCCGTTTTTGTCGATGGGCAGAAACAAAACTAATTGCGGATTCTCGATTTTTTGAAAGAGTATTGTGGTCAGACGAAGCAACATTTAAAAGTAATGGTGAAGTAAATCATCATAATTTACATTATTGGTCACACGAAAATCCACACTGGATGCAAGAACTTAACAATCAAAATGTGTGGAGCATAAACACGTGATGCGGCATCCTTGGTGACCAAATAATTTGACCCTACTTCTTTGAAGAAACGGTAAACGGGATAAATGAATTGTCAGTGCTCCTCGAAAACATGCCGTTAGAAACAAGAAGAATATATGTGGTTCCAACATGGTGGTTGTCCTGCACATTTTGCTGTACATGTGACAGAAAAAATTAAGTGAAATCAGATTACCGGAAAAAGATGAATGAACTACTTGACGAGAACACCTACAAGGAAATAAGAAAAGATCCAACGGAGAAGATCACAAAAACAGTAAGGGAGAGCAAAAGATTTCATCAATACTAAAAGAGATGCAGAACAGATTGCTACAAGAGCCGCTAGACCACCCAGGCTGTATGGAATACAAAAATACGTAAAGAAGGAGTGCCATTAAGACCGATTGTTAGCAATTGGATCACCGACCTACGATTTGTCGAAATATTTTAGCTAACCTACTAAAGCCATACACCGGACAAACTGCAACGTATGTGAAGAATTTCGAAACATTTCGTGGATATTCTGTCTACGCTAAAGACTGAACCTACAGATATTTTAGTAAGTTTCGACATTATATCGCTATTCACTAACATACCCACGGAGGAACGCACTGGCCTTACTTCCAGAACTTGACTACAAGAAGACGTCATTGAATTAGTGAAAACTGTGCTTATCCAGCGACATACTTTTTTGTATGAAAGAAAATACTACGAGCAGAAGAACGGAACAGCAATGGGAAGCCCTTTATCACCAGTAATAGCCAACTTGTTTATGGAAGCATTTGAAGAAGAAGCCCTAAGTTCCAGCGATATGAAACCCAAGTGTTGGCTGCGATATGTCGACGATACTTTTGTAATATGGCAACACGGAGAAGAAAAAACTACAACAGTTCTTGGAACACATAAACTCACAGCACCCAGCCATCAAGTTTACCATGGAGAAAGAAAAAATGGAAATCTCCCTTTCCTGGATGTTATGGTTAAGAAAACAAAAGAGGGAATGCTACAGCACGCAGTATTTAGAAAGAAGACGCACACCGATAGATATCTGCATGCAAGATCTCACCATCATCCGATGCAGAAGAAGACATTAATACAAACATTGCTATCCGAAGCCGAAACCCATCAGTGACGAGCAACATCTTACCAGTGAAAAGATACATTTGGAGAAAGCACTAAAGAAGAATGGTACAACTGACATCGACATAAGGAGAGCCACTAAGAAGAAGACGACACTGGAGACAACTACAAGAACCACGAAGAGGGATGGCGTGTTTACCTTACATAGCAGGAGTCACCGAAAAGTAGGCCGAATTTTGAAGAAACGTAACGTACAAGTACGCTTCGGGACTGCAACGTCGATCCAGCAGTATCTACCGACCGCAAAAGATAAGATACCCAAGGGGCGCACAGAAGGTATCTACAAGATAACATGCCAATGCAGACAGTGCTACGTCGGACAAACAGGAAGAAGCCATTGACATAAGAATAAAAGAACATGAGAGGGACGCAAGATTAAGAGGACCGATCAATCAGCGGTGGCAGAACACATGCACGACACCGACACAAAATGGATTTCAAGAATGTAAAAGTAATAACTACCACCAAGAACTACGGAAAAAGACTCATCAGGGGAGCCATAAAAATAGAGAAGAATAAAACCGTTAACAGAGAAGAAGGGTACCACCTTAGCAACACGTGGAAGAGCCTACTACGACGAACCGTCACGGTCAATGGAGCGGAAACTACACGGTTGGATGCACCAGGGGCGTATATAAGAAGAATGTCGGACCATGGAGAATCAGTTCAGTTATCCTGAAGAAGCTGTCAGTATGAACAGCGAAACGTCGAACGAAAGTTTTGACACACGGCGAAACCCGCAAGAAGCTGTTAGTTATAATTAAGTGAAATGTTTCCAATAAATGGATTGGGAGAGGGTCCGAAATTTCATGGCCAGCTAGATCACCAAATCTGAGATGTTTAGACCATTATTTTTGGGGAAGGGTGAAACATATTGTTTATCAAAATCGTCCGCAAAGTGGGGAAAAAAATGAAGATACCAATAAAGCAAACGTGTAGATCCATAAGCAGAAAATAGCTAGTTCGAGTTCATAAGAACTTTGAGGGCAGAATAGAGCGATGCATCGAAAGAAACGGCGGACATTTTGAATAATTTATCTACACATGCGCAGTCGCTGATAGATTCAATGAGATGTATCTCTCTTTATGTTTCCTTATGGCTTATTTTCCCTATGTCATCTTTTTTTGAGTCGATAGTACATGAAGGGAGGAATACTTCTCTGATACGACCCTATCTCTGGTATGTTTCCAAAAGAAAATCTGTGAACTTCCAAGTATATTCATTATCAAGCAACCAATAACAATTCCATAGCACCCGATAAAAATTGACAAGTACCTCCCATACGCTATAAAAATATCAATTGCCCCTCGCTCCAGACAAATCCTACGAAGCTGCGAGTTTGCGAAATCTCTGCACACACAGCGCCCTCTCATTCCGTATTCCGCAAATATAAACTTTAACCGCTTTATCCGTATTTCAATTTCCATGACGTGGCGTTACTACAGCGGCGGCCCTATCCGCTCGATTCATAGGAAATTTACGAGCGCCCATACTTCCACGTCATATTCATAGCGTCGAATCCCTTTTACCACTTCCCCGGGCTCCCGAAACCGGGGTTAAAAAAAAATAATATTTTTGAGGGCGCTATCTACCGGCGAAATCGCAAAGATACACTAATTATATCATCTCTTTCTCTTTTTACGGACCGCGTGATTTTAGAAATGCGGTCGAGCGCCGGATTCGTATCAAAAATTTGAAATTTAAATTGCTTCTTTCTATATAATACTCGTAGGTATTTATTATTTCGGGAATATTCGGATCCCGTGACGGATTTAATGAGACGTATGAATTATTTATGGGCGTGAAATTATCCTTACGGTTACGCCGCGAAGTGATTTTAAAGTATAAAATTCGCCTTAATTAAAACCGGCATGAAATAAAAAATTAAAATTGTAAAATACATCGTTTGAATTACCGGTCAAAAAATTTTAACCACAACTGTATTTACATTTGACAACAATAATATTAAATACAGTCGTGGTATAAAATAAACGACCTCGTCTAATAATATCACCCATAATCAAAAATTACTATATAATCTCCACTTTTATACCACCCACGTTACCTCTAATACCCCCACCCCAATCTACATACATCCATAGATCTACCCGCTGTGACGTATTATACTTCGCGTATTTCAAACTTTTCGAACTGTACCTCGGCAAACATTAATATTTCTCGCAGGAGACGCGTCGCAGTGGCGATTAATAACGCGTTCTTATTTCAGCCATTTATCTGCCGCTGCAGAGACAGACAAACATATACGTCAAACGTCGAAGAATCGGCTGGAGCGCCATCTCGTCGTGGGCGTGGTTTTTGGGGAATTTATGCGGTAATTGGCGCTGATTTATAACGACCATGTCGGCCGTCGTGTTGGGATGGCGCTTCGAAAGTTTCCCGTTAAGAATAGTATCCGGATTCAAGTGGGTTAAGTGCTAAAATTTGGTCTTTTTTTTTTTTATTTGACAGAGTTTTGGATCGGAACATAATTTAGGGCTGTATTTTTTTTATCTATTCGGTAATTCCGCCGAAAATAATATTAATAGAAACTGGTTATAAGTGAACTTAGCAAGATATACAGGCTTGCTTGTTTAAGAACAACAGGAACAGATGACTTCCCTCCTCTCCATTTGGTGATAATAGGCAAGGAAAAATGGAGCATCTCAGATTGCAAGAATCTGCCACTTGGTAGGCAGATATGCAGGAGTGGGACACGATAATTTATTGTTTACAGTTACAGTTAGTTATCAAACACATATGGTTAAAGATAATAAATAGCCTTTTTTGGGTTAGATATATTGGGCGTCTTGACAATATTAAAAGTTTAAAAAACTGTAACAAATGGAACCAGACACTTTATAATAATATATTTTAACGAACTGACCACACTCTTCCATAGAGGCAATGATAATTTTACTTTTATAGTCTCACTTATAATCACTTGCGTACATTGGCAATCATAAACATATTGATTTGCCAAGACGTGAAAAAGTAATACAGTTATATTTACGAGATGACCAACAACGTAAGAACTTTTTTGGCGTTACTATTTGTATTCATCAGACTATTTTTTATATATATACTTTTAATATAACAAGCGATTTGTAATTGACATGCAATGCGACATTACACTGTTGAAAATATTACGGTGTTGGCGTTAATTTTGCGCTAGTCAAATATTTTAGTGTTGATTTTTACAAACTTTGCCAGACGAATTGACTACATGTGTTTAGTAGAACAGAAATTACTAGAATTTGGTGTGAATTCTTTGTTCAGATATGAGGATTTACTATTTTCTCTAGACATTCAGAAGCATCAACCAATCAGAATTTTTCCCTCGAATAGAAATATAGAAACCCCACCTAATCTAATACAGTATTGCATTATACGCACCACCTGCATTGCACGTGTATCTGTTTTCGAGTTTGTTTCTGCGTATTAACATATCCAAACAAACCACCAAATGTGACTAACCTGCAAAGTGTTGTGTTATTAAACGTTAATTCCAGTGGGCATAAAAAATTTCAACATCTTAAAGATGTATTAGGAACAACTATTTACGTAATTAGTTCAGATTTGAATCAAATAGCATAAACATTCACTTAATTTTATAATGGTTCTCAAAAAATCATTTTAAAATTAGTACGTTTAGTTGAAACCAAAACTTTTGAATGAGTGGTTCTGTATATTTATGATTGAGAAAACGTCTTAAAGAGAGAATATTATAGCACTAAGAAATAGGAGTTGCATATTAAAAAGACGTTGTGTTTAGAAAACGGTGTTAAATCATCCAATAGATCGCATTCATTTAGTTAAACAGCTAGTAAATTTGTGTAGTCTAGATCAAATAAAATGTGACTAGAAGTAGATCATAATTTTACGTGTTAGTTGGACAAAATAACCCCTTAGCAATAGACAATACTTGACTATCTTTGTTCGTCAAATTTAAACTTCTATAGTTCTCGACAAAATAACACGAAAACAGTGTGGACCTCTCCTGACTATTAAATTAGTCAAAAAAGTGTTAAAATTTTCAACAGTGTATTTTTAATCCCAAAAATATGAAGGGAGACAGTGTTCTGTAGGTGTACATAGAAATGACGATAACCTCCTAAAATGAACATTTAGAAGAAAAAAAACCAAAAACACGTATAACCTTTATTTTCCAATGTAATTTAAAGATTAAAAAAAGAAAGATTGAATTTATAATATGCAAGAGCAGGGGTGAGGAAAAAAATGGTATTTTTTGACCCCCTAACCACCCCATGGGCACGTCACTGTTCTTTTTTTAACCTAAAATGTACGGCTGCTAATAGGAGCGATTTGATCTTTGTCCAATTTCGATATCTCTTCTCGTTTTTGAAATATTGAAAAAGATATGTTTTTGAGAGAAACTTTGAGCTCCCAAATATTTTCGGTGTTTTACATTCCTACCAAAATTTTATCAAAAGCGGAAAGATCAACTTGGATGCCTTTCCTTGTTAGTAAAATGTACAAGTATGCAAAATATACAAAAAATGAGATATTTCAAAAAAAAAAAGTAGATATCCTCATTAGACAGTTATCTGAGTTTTCATTTTAGTGATAAAACACCCAGTATATTAAACTTGAGGCAATAAATACATCTAAAAGTGTAAGTAGATGATCTGTACAAAAATATTTTAAGATTTGGTTTATTTATTATGAGTGGTAATTAAATTACATGCGCCTTTTTCACAATGTAAGTGACATATTTTTTTTAGAATTCAGATAATAAGATAAAAACTTTGTATTATTATTTGCCGTAATTAGTCAATTTTTATAAAATAAAAAACTCTTGGGAAGCGGTAAACATTTATTTCATTTTATTTGAACAAAAACGTTTCGATATATGAAAACATCTTTTTTCAATTTGTGTATATTTACAGCTGTAACAACAATTTAAAATTGTAAAATACATTTACTAAATAACCAACAAACAATTTACAACAAGAAAAGAAACAAAAATCAATTAAAATGTACCATTTTTTATAATTGGAGGTGAACAAGTTTAGACCTAAGATATATTATTTACAAAAAACGTAAATACACGTGATTGCAATAACTACAGAGGACTAACGCTATTGAGTACAACATATGAAAGGATTTTGGAAAACAGATTAAGAAAATATACAGAAGCTACAATGGAGGAATCACAAAGCGCATTTAGAAAAGGCAGAAGTGTTAACGATCATATATTCACAATGAAGCAGATAATAGAAAAAGCATGTTTTGGCTTCCTAGACCTAGAAAAGGAGTTCGATAGAATCCCTAGAGGAACAGTTTGGAAATATTTACAACAAAGAAAGGTGAATGATAAATTGATTAGAAATATCAAAAATATGTACAATGACAACACTTACTATGTCATAAGTAAAAATAGGAAGTCAGAAATGTTTAACACTGAAGGAGGACTAAGACAAGGAGGTATATTAAACCCACTACTATTTAACGTATTTATTGACGGGGTATTGAAAGAATGTAAATCGAAATTAACAAAGTTAAATATAGGATATAGACACTTGGCACCAGTAGACATTACAGAATGCATATTTGCTGACGATTTGGTTATCATGGCTAGTAGCGAAGAAAAACTTCAGAAAAATATAAATGAATGGAATGCAGTTCTGAAAAAATACAACATGAAAATTAACACGAAAAAGACGAAGGTAATGATGATAACAGCAGGGAATGAAGAGCAGATAAGAATATATATTGATGGGGAAAAGATACAACAAGTTTCTGAATATAAATATCTGGGAGTTACAATTGAAAGAAATGGAAGCCAAGATATAGATATTACCGAACGAATTAATAAAACTGTCAAATTATACCATTCAATGAAGAAAACATTTATATTTAAAAAAGAAATAAGCCAAAAACAAAACTAAGATGACGGTATATAGGACAATATACAGACCTATACTCACCTATGGAAGTGAAACATGGGTTCTCACAGATAGACTCAAAAGCAAAATACAAAGCATGGAAATGAAATATTTGAGAGGCATTATGGGAATAACACGTAGGGACAGAATCAGGAACACGGACATAAGGGAAGAACTAGATGTAGAGCCCATCTTGCAATATATAGAGGAGAAACAACTAAATTGGTGGGGGCATGTACAGAGAATGGAGGCAGACAGACAAGCAAGAAAAGTAATGGAGGCGAGGATCATAATCAAAAGGGGACCAGGAAGACCAAGGATAACGTGGGATAAAATGGTAGCAGGAGCAATACTGAGAAGAGAACAAACGGTGGTAAACGCAAGAAAACTGGCGGGAAATAGAAAAGAATGGAAGGACTTTGTACATTTCACTTAAAAAGAAACACACATGTAGCAAAAGAATGTAATTTAATTTTATTATTATTACCTCTACACCGAAAGGTAAAAGAGGCATGTGATTATGTTATGTTATGTATGTTATACTATATTGTACTTGATCAAAATTTAGAAAAATAATGGAAGTATTGTATTTAAAAAAAAACAAAATTTAAAGCTGTACTGAAGTTACTAAACACCCTGTACAAATGCTGATAATTCTACGTTATAGAGAAATCACAAAATCCTTCAAATAAACTTTTCTTCCCAACTTTACCGGATTATATATGTAAATCTTATAAAGCAATGAAACACTCCACATATTAAATCAGATTTCTCCTATACATACAAACGTTGCTTGTCGTAAATTCGGTAAATTAACTAATAAATGGTCATATGTAAAAGTAATACATACCTACCTAATGGTATTTTTATATAATAATAAATTTCCCTCGACTGTGTGCGTCAGTTTTTCCTCAGCACCATCTATCCTCATTCACGCAAACCGCAATTATTCTTTCGACGCGACGGTTCGAAATCTGGAAATCCTCGTGCGAAAACGCTTCTCGACAAACTAGGCGCAAAAGCATTCATACATCACGTCCGAAACGAAACTCTCAACGAAAGATCGCGTATCCTTGGCGCACTTCCGGAACGCAGCTCAATTTGCAGATAAGACTCCTACACTAGCAAATACGATTATTCCTTGGGATGGAGTAGGGTAATTTGTAAAGTACTCCGAGAACCCTCAAACCGTGCTGCCGCCGCCGCGAAGTTCGGGGTTTGTTTGCGCAATCGACAGATGTCGCTGTAGGCGAAGAAGCCGAATGAAGGAGGCATCAGTGAATAAAGAAAGAGGATTTGAGATCGAATTTCTTTTGATTCTTCTATTATTTTTACCAGATTCTCTTCGCAATACAAGTTGTTTGAATTATTTCAAGTGATCATAATATCATTTTTGTAATTATAATCATATTCTAACCTAACTTTACCATTTTGTCACCACATGTTTGCACGATATTTCTATTTATAATAATAATTCGTAATTTGTTATTTTATTTCTTAAAAATGCTTTTACTAACGATGTTCATTAAGTTTTTTAATAATATTGTATTTTCTATTGTAGTGTATTTATAAAAAAAATCAAAAATTACTCATAAAATTCTCAAAACATTATAGCAAATGAAAAAGCAATAACAAATTAAAAGTATTACTACAATTTTATTCCTATAATACGTAATTACGGACAATCAGGATTATTATTAAATCTCTTATAGTATATGATATCAATATTCAACGATTTAATAATTAAATAATATTCGAAAAATCGATTTTTTAATAATGTTATAGAGTTTACCAAAAAATCTAAATCAGAAAAATTCCTCAACTCTATTCTTAATAGAAAATAATTTCCCCTTAATGTTTACGTAAAAAATAACTTCATCATATAATATTTCTTTAATTTTATAAACAAACTGGAAAGTAATCTTACATAAATCATAATGATGATTTTATACACATCGATTTGACGTGTAGCAGTAATAATTATATCAAACGATATCTGAAACATCCCTCAAGATTTACGCATTGTTATAATTGAAATCTATAAACAAACCTCCACACTTATAGACAACACACATATTTCTTCTCCCACAACTCCAAAAGTCTTTTAAAAAAGTCAGATAGTATTAGAACAACAATATGCGCTAATGTTAAGAAGGGCATCTATTTGCCAACATAGCAGTGATAATTGCATCTGCCGACATCCTTAACATCTGTTAGATTTACATATTTTTGTTACTGAGACTTGCAAACAAACCTTCTAACTTATAAAGAACACATTTATTTTTTGTCTCACAACTTCCAATAACCGTAAAGCATAGAGAATAATACTAGTAATTTCCGCTAATGCTAGGATAAGAATCGATTTAACGCATAGCAGTAATAATTATATCCACCGATATCTGAAACATCCCTCAAGATTTACGTATTGTTCTTATTGAAATCTATAAACAAACCTCCATACTTATAGACAATACACATATTTTTTTCTCCCACAACTCCAAAAATCTTTTAAAAATGTCAGATATAGTATTAGAACAACAATATGCGCTAATGTTAGGAAGTGCATCTATTTGGCAACATAGCAGTGATAATTGCATCTGCCGACATCCTTGACATCTGTCAAAATTTACATATTTTTGTTACTGAGACTTGCAAACAAACCTTCTAACTTATAAAGAACACATTTATTTTTTGTCTCACAACTCTCCCAATAACCGTAAAAAATAGCGAATAATACTAGTAATTTCCGCTAATGCTAGGATATGAATCGATTTGACGCATAGCAGTAATAATTATATCCACCGATATCTGGAACATCCCTCAAGATTTACGTATTGTTCTTATTGAAATCTATAGATAAACCTCCATACTTATAGACAACACACATATTTTTTTCTCCCACAACTCCAAAAATCTTTTAAAAATGTCAGATATAGTATTAGAACAACAATATGCGCTAATGTTAGGAAGTGTATAATCTATTTGGCAACATAGCAGTGATAATTGCATCTGTCGACATCCTTGACATCTGTCAAGATTTACATATTGTTGTTACTGAGACTTGTAAAAAAACCTTCTAACTTATAAAGAACACATTTATTTTTTGTCTCAACTCTCCCAATAACCGTAAAAAATAGTGAGTAATACTAGTCATTTCCGCTAATGCTAGGATATGAATCGATTTGACGCGTGGCTGTAATAATTCTATCCAGCGATATCTTAAACATCCTTGAAGATTTACGTATTGTTGTAATTGAAATCTATAAACAAACCTCCAAACTTATAAAAACCACATATATTTTTTTTCTTCTAAAATTACCAAGGTCTTTTAAAAATGTCGGAGAGTATAGTACAACAATACGCGTAGTGATAATTATATCTGTCGACATCCTTGACATCTGTCAAGATTTACATATTGTTGTTACTGAGACTTATAGACGAACCTTCAAACTCATAAAAGCTGCATATATTTTTTTTTGTTCTTCAAAAATATTGCGAAGGTAATAAAAATAATCAATATAAAAACGTTTCGATTTATTAAAATGTATTTATTATTGTATCTATTGTCATCGTTCTCAACATTGAATTTTAAATTTTCATCGAACAAAATTATATTCACAGCCATTAGTATTTAGAAAAAAAAAATAATTCCATAACCCATTTGCAAAAATTAATATCAGCATTAAAGAAATATATCCATCCGCTTCATAAAGCCGAAAGAATTTTTAAAATCGGTCCAACCGTTTTGAATTTACCACGTATAAACAAACTGACCGTAAGATGCGTATGACAGACAAGGAGGCACCTTCTCTGTCGAAAATCTGTCCGCGCGTTTTGATGTTCACGTCTTCCACATGACGTGCGACAAACGCAACATGGGAATTACATAGCGACCCGTGAGATAGACAAGGTCGTAGCCCATTTTATCCCCACTCTATCGTCCGCACTCCGTCTGTCTTATTGGCGAAAAGATAGGACAGCGGAGTCCTGTTCACAGAAACGAATTTCACCCCAAGTTGATCCCCCCGTCCTTCCCTCCACTCCCCGCAGCGTTCCATCGACCGATGTACGGTGCATCGATCGACTAAATCGTCTATAACTTTTTTATTTATTGATCTAGATTCATGAAATTTGGTGTGTATGTCAATGAAGGTATGCTGTGTAAGACTGCGTTGTCAAATTTTGAAAATATGTTTTAGGTTTACATTTATTGGATGATAAACATAAACAAAGAATAAATTTCGGTGTTTTGTACGTACTAATCATACGAAAATCGAGGTGAATTGACTTATTGCATTTTTTTTTTTGTTTACGAACTTTTTTAAATGAGAATATTAAAGCATTTCACGCTTATACAGGGTGGAATTTTTAATAGAAACGGTATTACTTACTATATCGGAAAGTATACAAAAGATACATAATGATTGAAATGGAGAAAAGATTAACTATTTTACAGACAAATAAGATACGTTAAAACATTAAATTATTCTGGTAAACTTCTATAATGACCAACCTGCAAACTTATATAATTTCTGGGTTAAGTTTTTCTTGCAGAATGCAGATAGCCTCTCTATAAATGAGTTGAATGAGTGAATTCGTATCAAAATGTAAGACCAATAGTCATGTTTTCTTAGATTTCTTCCTACACTGTAAAAAATTACAGTAATTTTGTCATGGTAAATCAGGAATATTACATGTAATAACGTTGTGAATTTACCACAATAAATCATGTAAATTTTGTTTTACATGTTTTTTCTAGGATATGTAATATGGAAAAAGAAATTTCGTTAAAATTTATAGCTTTTTCATGTAAGTTTAAGATGTAACAAAAATTCAAAAGGAAAATACAGGAAAAAAACATGTACAATTTTGTATTTACTCTCAAAATTTACTTAAAAGTGTAAAATTGAAATTTTTTTTTGGGGTATTTAGTGCACTTTAAAAGTAATTGTACTAGTGAACTATTAATTTTGCTGTAAAAATATGAGGATCTTTTATATTTATTTGTTTTTACTTGAGTTTTCGGGTAAAACTATAGATATCATGGAAAATGCGAAATTCATACGCCGCAATGTGATTGGTTATTGGATTATTTATCTGTGCGCGTAGGTAATTCTATTCGTTTATCGAGCTTATTATTGGCTCAATGATATCATGTACGTCACAAACAATCGTAGGTTTCGCGTAAGCGTGTTCATTCTTGATCCCTGGTTGAGCGATTCAGTATGACCTATTAGGTGCTATAAAAGAATTAGATAAGTTGCTTACTCTCTTTATAAAAATACATACGAAAATTACTTCAGTGTTCGGTAAATATAGGGTTCATATAAATATTACATACGAATTTTACAGTACAATCTTTGAAAAACACATCAGCACGTGAAATTTACTAGATGGTAGAAATTTTATTTTATGAAGCAAATTTACCTGTAAAATTGTAGGCAACTTTGTTACCAATGATTTTACATGTAATTTTACTGGAACTTTTTTTACAGTGTAGATGACGGAAGGAGAGATACGGCACGATAGAGTTTTAAGGCGCCATTTATTTATTCCCATTTTTTGGCAACGCGCTCCCTTAAAATCAATTTTTTACCAAAACAATCAAATCTAATCGTACTAAAACCAAATTTTCCCACCCCAGCGTTTTCGATATAACTTCCCTAAGACTCACACACGTAAAACGACAACAACACGGCGTCTATTCCCATCTGCGCAAATTACTTCCTTCCACTAATCACTACATCACGTGACGTCGCGCCCCTTCCCCGGATGATTGAAAACACAAAAGATTTTCGCAGACACAACTCGCTACCGAAAGGCACCCTCCCGTACACGCACTGGCGTGATTACAATTTACGCGATTGGGGTGTAAAAATAACGCCGCGACTCCCCGATGCGTCGGGGTACTAACACAAAACACCGTTTCACCTCGACTGCGGCCGATTGCGCTTCAATAAAGCTGAGGCATCAGAACGCCTGGATTTTCAATATATCTTGGACGATCGAAGTATTCATTAGAAGCTGGGGTGATCTGAGGACGCCCCCTTTTTTTTCTGAACGATTGACGCGTTTATACAGAGAAATTCGTTTTCACGGTTGATGCACTGAAGCTGTCAACGCAAACACAATGCGAACACAAAATTGGGAAAAGAATTATTGATAAAATTTATTGAAACGTTAAAATCATTTATTTACATATTAATGATGTGTTGATACTATTGAGTTCAAGTTTAAAAAACGAGTTTTCTAATGAACGAGTGCGACAAAAAGCCTTATGAAACGAGTCCTTTATACTATTTTTTCTATTTTGCATTATAAATTGATAATAAATACTTAATAAAAATCTCATTAAAAAATGTTGAGTTTTATTTTTATATGAAGTTGGTCACATTGACATACGATTGACATTTGACGAATTCAAAATTCAAATTCGGCTATTTAAATTGTTTAAACAATATATTTCATAATATAGTCTCTGTAAACTGTAAAAAATGAGTGATACTGAGACAAATTTATCTTGTACGCCACCACAACTGCGTGAAATTGCGGATAACGCCGTCATAAATTTATTACCGAAAAAATCAAAAGCAGTATATGAAAAGTGCTACCATCAATTTGAACTATGGGCTGTACAGAATAATGTCAACACAATATCTGAAAACATTTTATTGGCATATTTTGAATTACAAGGTAAAAATAAGAAATCTCTACCTTATGGTCTATGATTTTCCATGCTTCGTTCTTGCTTTCCATTTATAAAAATACAGACATATCAAAATATATTAAATACAAGCCTATTTAAACGATTCTCTGAGGGATACGAGGCTAAGAAATCTAAAATTTTATGCATTGAAGATATTAATAAATTTATAGAAGAAGGTTCTGACGCATGTATTTAGCAATAAAGGTACGATATTATTTGCAAAATGTAATTTTTTATGTAATGGATTTAATTTTAGATCGTTTTAATAATGGGTTACACAGGTGCCTGTAGACGAGATGAATTAACAAATATGTCCATACATGATTTAGAATTTAAGAAGTGATATTATTTTGGTGACAGTACCTAAAACAAAAAATAATATCGTAAAGTTTTTGCAATTAACGGATGAAAGATGGATTACTTTAATCTAAAAAATATTAAATATCATTCAAGATTCTTCTTACATATCGCAATGGTTTTTGTATATCGTGCCCGATTGGAATTATACGATTGGCAAAATGCCTAAATTAATAGCTGATTTTCTAAAATTGCCCAATTCAGAGCTTATATACTGGACATTGCTTCAGACGTTCTAGTGCTACACACTTAGCAGACGCAGGCAGTGATTTGCTGACTATAAAACGTCATGGTGATGGAAGTCATCTGCGGTAGCTGAGGGTTACATCGAAACATCTATGAAAAGTAAAGTGGCTGTAGAGCACAACTTATCAGGGCCAAGTACATCTGGTCATTCTAGAGTTATATCATCGAATGATTCTCAATCACAAGAGTCTACCATTAAAGCCAATAACATAACTCAGCAAAACTTTGTTACGAAGAATTTGCCTGCATAACAATACATGCTCAAGATACTTGTTCCGTCAGTGTAAATGTATACAGTAATTCCACACGTTCATAACAATAACAATGTAAAACTAAATTTGTATAGAATTTTTGATTAAAGTATTTACAGTTTACATGCATTAAACGTCAATTTTACTTTCTGTAATAATGTATTCAATACAGCCAACCTATAGAAATGAAAAAAGGCGTATCAAAATGAAGCACTTTTCGATACGCAAAAGCGTGTTACAATTGCGTTTTTATGAACGCAAAATAGAAAAAATACGTTAAAATAATGCAAAAATAACATGAAATGTAGCAAAGTGTTAAAATAGTATACAAGCAATGCAATCCAAATAGTCAGTCGTAAAGAAAGAATCTATGCACTGAGAAAAAATTTAATAATCATAAATAAAAATACAATTATCGTAAGTAAGAAGTTCAGCTGAATAGGGGACAAAAGCACAGATTACTTAGCACTTAGTAAAAAAGAGTTCCTAAACACTGATACTAACAAGAAACAATCTAAGTTACTTACGGTCTGCTTCACACCGGTAACTTATGAAGTTACTTATGATAATTTAACTGAAGTAGTTAAACCAAAGAATATATGTAGTTGCAGTAAGCAAAGATTTGCCCTTGTCAAGTAGTAGGTGTATTGCTGTGAGTGAACTATTCTATAACAGCTATCACACCTTCATAATTAATACAAGCTATTTAGATTACTTGTGATAAGGAAAGAGTATCATTAATGCACGTTCATTAAATACTTGATATATAGAAGTAATGGTTTGCTATAAATATACGAATAATACTTACCTTAAATTTGTTGTTCATCTATAGGTAGTGTAGAGAAACGAGGAAGTTTTAGTGAATATTTATTAAGTAGCTTACTGTGTGTACTCTGTGTGAATAACTGATAAAGTACAAGAAAAAAGTTCTACAAATCTTCGATTATTTATGCAACTGCAAACTATAAGTACTGCGTACTAGCAATGCGTAATTCAAAATTGTTTGATAATAATTTTAATTACTATTCAATGTGCTGTAGCTTCGATTCATTAATAATCGAAGATTAAATTCGCATTAATTTGCTAAAGATGATAGATAATACTTATTATTTAAGAAAAAAAAGCAGTATTATTAGTAATAGTTTTATTTTGTATAGGACAAACACAGTGACTACCTGATATGAATGAAAGATATTGGTTTCACTTTAACAACAGCTTTTTTTTAAACAATTTACAACGTAATGATTCATAAAATATATTCCTTAATAATTAAAAAATGAACAAAGCACTAATAAAAGATAAGGTAAATGCCCCCCCCCCCCCCCCCTTGAAACATTATTTAGTTATTGCAATTATTTAAATCTAAAAAAGGACATAGAGAAATATGGTTTTGAAGTTACAAACTAATAACAAAAAAGAAATAATATACCTAGGCGGTAAAACTTGCGGTTTCTGGTGATTCTTTGCACTGGGCGTTGTCTCGCGAGTTGATCCTCTGTCGACGTACGTGTCGGTTATGTACGGTAATCGCTTCGAAAACGGCTACTTCGTCGGGGTATCCCTAACTGCAGGTGGCACTTGAACTGTGGGATCATCTACGGCATCCACACTTTATTTAAAGTTTATTAAATAATAATGTGTGATTTTATGTATATGTTCTTAAAAAATTATAATAAATTATGTGTGTGTAGCTAAAGGAATTACATTTACAATGCGTAAAATGTTAACGAAAAATTGTACCATTTGGCATCAATACTTGACTAACACTGATACTAAATACTAGACACACGAATCAGAGGCAGTGATTTTACTGCCTTGAAGATATACATACATACTATGGCTAAACGTTCTGCATAGCGCGAGGCGAGTGCGGCCCTTGTAAGCAGACACGTCCGACCACTCTATTGATGACTACCAAAATACTTTTACCACAACTATATTCTAAACAGAACAAACAAAAAAAAACAACTGAACCGAGAACTGTACGCTGAACCAGTTTAGGATAATGCATCTGCGCAATTGTTTATTTTTACAACAATCGCACGGAACAGAAAAACAAAATAGAGTAGGCGCATTATACCTACGATGAAACAATTGATAAATAAATCCTTTAAATAAACACTATTCGTCCCGAATTTACGGATATGCGCTAACGTTTTTAGCAGATAGATAGCACTTTGAAATTCAGTCAGACAGCACTAATACATGCATACATTCCATTGACAGTTTTTTTTGTTCGACTGTGTATTTTCGCAATTTTATGGAAAGCCTTTTGTGCTGTGTATATTGACACAATATCAAATTTCGATGTGTGTTAATTTGAGAAGCATACATATGCATCTAAAAAATAAAAGTAAGGTAAAGATTGAGCTTCTATTATGGTACAGGGAACAAATTAGGTATTCCAATTCGCCAAACTCCGCGAAAACTTTCAAGAAATAACAACTACCAAAGCCGAATCACAAATATCTATCATTATTCTATGATGCGAAAGTAGCGTAAAAATTAAGTTCTTATCACTGTATTCTTTGTAGAGGGGAAAATCGTTTTAATTTGTTAACCTTAAGAAAGCTGTCAGAAATGACAGTTGACAGATTAGTAAAGTTCTTATATTCAATCAATAGGTCCAGCGATTGCCTGAGCAGTTCAGTTATCCTGAAGAAGCTATCAAAAGCGATTTGCTGGAAGCATACATTGTATGCGGCAAAAATTCAATAAGGACTGTCGAATATTATGCAGAACAGTATCCTTTACGACATCAGTTAGATCGACGTTATTTTCGAGAACTTTACAGACAATTTAGGCAACACGATTGCTTATTTAAGAAGAAAAAAACAAAGAAAAATATCATTATCAACGAGGAGGTAGAAATTACAGTGTTAGCATATTTTGAAGCCCATCGCAAATTTTCCATTAGAGATGCTATTATAAGGAATTGGGTTTAAGTTACGCGTCAGTTCAGAGATTTCAAAAAATGTTCAATTTAAGAACCGAACCTCACAAACATTACAACCATGAGATTCGAACAGGAAGTTGGCTTTCTGTGAATGGTTTATTAATTTTGGTGATGAAATTTGAATGGAGCACAATGTATTTTATGGGTGATGAATAAATTTTCCAATAGAGGAGTGTTTAATGAGAAGAATGAACATTACTGGTCGCAAGATAATTTATTAATAATGCGTCCACATGCTGCACAAGTTCGATTTAGTTTTAATATCTGGTGCGGATTAATTGGTTTGACAGTCCTTGCTCCAGTGTTCTACAATGGTACATTGACAGGAGAAGGAGTTTTTGGAATTTATTCGTACCGTTCTAGAGGATTTCCTTGATAATAAAATTGTACTTTCAGCAGGACATGCTCCGCTACACAACTGCCGCATAGTTTCACAACTATCTGGACATCTCTTTGCCGATAAGTGGATGATGGACTAATTCGATGGCCAACACTTCTCGTGAACTTTCATCCTAGACTTTTTTCTTTAGGGGTATTTAAAAGATCAGATATACAGCACCCGGCACAACAACGTGAACGAATTGCAAAATAAGGTTAGGGAGGTTTTCCACCAATTGGATGGAAGGGCAATCTTAAGAGCTACCCAGAGTGTACTCAAGCGGACACGAAAATGTATTGAAAATGAAGAATGATACCTTTGAGCAGTATTTATAAATTATGCATTTACTTTTTCCTTTTCAATTTAATTGCAACACATTATTTTAAGATGTATATGTTAAATAACATCAACCACAAGACATGTATCTGTTTTTTTAAAAGTTGATTTTGTAAGCTCTACATTTTACAAAATATTACAATTGCTTATTCGTTTTAAGACAATATTGTATTGACACTTTTGCAACACATTGGTGTTCTGCGGGAGTTTTTTGCGATTTGAGTCGAGCTTTCGACTGTGTGAATCATATTGTTTTACTTGAAAAACTCGAGTATTATGGTATTCGTGGCGTTGTGGGGAGTTGGTTTGTCTCCTATCTTTCTGATAGACGTCAATTTGTTAAAATTTCATTTACATCGTCTAATAATCATGTTAAACAATTCTCATCTTTACATTTACCTGTCACTGTTGGTATTCCTCAGGGATCTGTTTTGGGCCCAATTTTATTTATTATTTTTATTAATGACATTATTGATTTTATCTGGGGTGCGCACTGTGCCGGAGTCGTCTCCAGGATTAATAGGGCTTGCTTTCAAATTCGGTCACTGAGAGGAACAGTAGCCACTGATACTCTTTTATCCTTTTATTGTAGTGAGGTCCATTCTAGAATTAGGTATGGTATAACTTTGTGGGGTTTATCTAAACATTCTTCAGAGGTGTTTCTAGAGCAGAAACGGATTATTAGATATATATCTAGGATCGGTACTTTTGAGTCATGCCGTCCTTATTTTATTAAATATAAAATAATTCCGGTCCCTTGCATTTATATCCTAGACCTTCTTCTTTATATATTCGATAATAAGAACAATTTTACTAGAAATGGGGATCTACATTCATACGATACGAGAGGTAAAGGTGATTTTAGATTAAATTTAAACAAGTTGAATATTTCTAAGCGATCTCCATCGTCTGCAGGTATTAAACTTTTTAATATGTTACCACAGCATATGAAAAACTTTAATAGAAATACACTCAAACGGATAATAAAACATATACTTGCATCCAATGCATTTTATTCCGTGGATGAATTTGTGGCGCATCTTGCACAGTCTCATTAGTACGTGTGAGAAATTATCGTCTTTACTATTATTTATTTTATATAATTTGTATAATGTGTGTATTTTTTTTGTATATACTGTTACGCTACACAGTAGCATACAGCCCGGATTAAAAAATTAATTTTATAGAATACATTAATTGAATTAGAAAAAAATCAAGTTTTATATATACCAGTGTCATCTATTTTTATAATTTTGATTTGAGTGTTCTGTCTCACCAGCCAGATGGATGCAGGGCGAGAAATTTCCGATCGAGGGGCGGTGACAAAAATATTGAATAGCTCGTTACTTTCTTATATATTAACTCAGTACGCATAGAGATGGGGTAGGATGATGTTGTCAATTGTCCTCTCCCTCAAATTCAATGTTTAAGACCAGTTTAAATGATCTCATAGGATGATAATGTTATGCCTCAATAGCTTCAAACTTTAAGTAAATATTAAACATTTAATAGTGGATAAAAGTGATTTTATTTAATTAAAAAAAATTCAAAATGTGACTTGTTTAATATCAGACATAAATCTATGGATAATAATCTCAGGTAAGTCCGTGAGTCCGTTTAATTAATAACACGAAAGTTTGATTAAGTAATTCCACCTTTTGCAATTCAAAGTCATAGTTTCGTACTTAAATACGTTTGAAATAAATTTTAAAAATCCCGCGTTTTCTGACCGTTCAAATGGAGTTATGTTAGATTTGAAGAGACGTGTGATACAGAGTAGCCAACCTTGATGGTAAATCACTGGATATTGGTTCGTAACGTAAAAACATAACAAATACTTATAAACCTAATTACACAAATTTCCCCAAAGTAACTGGAGACCGCTTAGCTATGTTACAAACGATTTTCTAACCTCAAATTTAGCAGAATGGATTAAAATAAAATTTCTTATAAGTACAATTCAATTTTGATTAGAATTGAAATAAAACGTTTATTTTTTAGGTAGATTTGACGAGGAGTACCTTTTTACAGGGCCGAATTCTGCGATCAACGGTGGTCAGGACTGTTCAGGTCGGATATGGGCCCTCGTACCTCGTAGATACATCAGGTCAGAGAGGATGGGTCGCTCAGGACAGGAACATTACTCGGAAAAAATCGTCGTTGAAGAAAAATTACCCAAAATCGTGTGTAATTTGGAATAAAATTTATGTGAAAACTTTGTTTAACAATAACCATTATTTTTAGATTGAAATTTGGATAAAATTGGATTTTATCGAAAAGCCGTTAAATTTTAAGAGAACAACGAAATATGTCTCCTCGAACAAGGTTCGGTTAGTGAATGGTTCCAATTAAATGTTTTAACTGACTTGAAAGCGATTGTCTCCAAGCAAGGAGTCCACTGTATTTTGTGAAAATCCGTTAATGTAACGAAATGAGGACCTCCATTGTTTATATGAGAATGGCCATGTGATCGACAGGATTGTCAGATCTTTCAACGAAGTGAAAATAAATAATTTACAAAATCTGGAATCACCTTACACTTTTATATAACAAAGGTATGAGTCTCTGAGTTATGAGAAAAAACACTTTGAAATTTTTAAACGCTTATTACTATAAAAAAACAACAATCTTAAAATTCATTACTGTGCCCCAAAAGGTAGGCAACCATTTATACACATAGAATTGTTACAGAATCAATTTCAGCAATTCCATGTCTGTCTGTTGACATATCAAAGCAATTGGTCTGCCAATGCATAAAAACATTATTCAAATTTTAAAAAAAAACTCTGTAAAAGAAATACAACTGTTCACATGAATTGAACGTGGATCCAAATTTGATCTGCCAAAATCTATTGCAAAAAATACTATACAAATTCTAATATTCATTTTCGATGTGTAGGTGTATCATGCTGATCATCTTGCTTCCTGAAGGGAAAATTCTAAAGGAAAAAGCCTTGAAGGACCTGCCAAATGCAGAGATTACCTACATCACCTGGACATCGTCTAGCTGTCTGCTGCTACGTATTATATCCTTTTTCTATTATATCTAATAAGTTCTAAAAATATAACTAAGTAAACTAGAAACATTCCCTTTTTAAATAATAGTAGAATATCGAATACTCTCTCCATAACAATACATATATATTTATTATACTTTATGACACTGTCCAGCTACTTTTAAGCTTGAGACAATAAAGAATCTATCTGTCTATCTATCTATCTAAATTAAAATATCTTTCACTTTTTTTGACAATAAACAGGGTGCTCAATTTAAAAAAAGAAAGGTAAAAATGTCAGAAATTTCTTGGAAATGCGTCATTTAATTGTTTTTTCGTATATTACATATTAATCAACGTTAAAAATTCTAATACTTTGCTAATTTAACCTACTTTCTAGAATCAATAATAACAGAGATAGCAATGGTGCGCACTTAATTTGAATCAGCCTGTATATCCAAATAAAAATCTTAAATATTAAACATATATGAAACGACCCATTTGAATATACCGCCAGATTAGCTGTAGTTCGGTGTGTTGAAGTTGATGGCGCGCAAGCTTGTCGACAAAAAAAGCGCATTAAGTTTCTATTCCCAGGAATAAATAATTTGCGTCGATTTGCCCGACATCTGTACTGGCAAACTCGAACAGACGTACCCCGTCTACATCTTGAGCGCTCTTACTTCGTTATGCATAACAGAATACAATACAAAAACATAATGCCCGAGACTGTAAAAGCCGGCAGGCCGAGTGATCCCGTGTAATCATTGCGAAATTAAATTTAAAAATAACGAGGCATTAATTTCGTTCCCGCGAGTGCCATTTGCGCGATAAAATGCGGCAGTTTTTTCCTCCCCGGGCGAAATTAATAAATTTTTAGCCCGCATTTATCATCCGAATTCCTTTTTTTTCCCATTTTTATTCTGGGTGTAATTTAATCAATTTTAGTGCGAGATTTTTTCCATATTTTGCGCTCTAATTACACTCCGAGTGATTATTAATGGGGGGGGTAGTAGGGGGGGAAGTTTTAAATGCAACGCGTTGAATGCAAGAAATAACGACGTACCTGTTTAGGTTGGGTAAATATCTTGTTTTATATCGTAATCTGGATGTTAAGGCACTAAACATGGGTAAGAAAATAGTTTTTTAACAAAAACAATTTAAAAGTAACGCAGTGTGGGCAATCTTATTAAAGAATTTACTTAAAGAACACCGTACCCTAATCAGGAAAGTATTTGAAAGCATCACACAGCAATGTGCAGAGAAAATACCTAATCTCTGTTTACTTTTGATAGTTTAAATATTCCCCTTAGAACTTCGAAAAATCGCTGGAACGACCTGCATAATACACAGAGATTCAAAATGATTTGTCAAATCCGCTCCTATAGATAGTAACAGGGTGTAGGTATATGCCGCGTGTTTGTAATGAAGGTTTGAACTAAGTCAGTGTGGAACATAAGAAAGTAAACGGATCTGTCATAAATAGGAAAACGTAGGCCTATATTTGAACTCGCATTATATAAACGACTATGGATTAGTGTTTCTGCTTGTAAAAATGAAATGTAATTATTTAACTTTACTAAATTATGATTTACAATTCAGTACTAACTGTTTTTAACTAAATTTATTTATTACTTTAAATTATAACATAAATTAGTATATATTATTAAGTGACAAAACTGCATCTCTCAGTTCTTCTATGTATGCATGCGGTTTCTCTAGATCCTATTTTAGATAGCCGAACATGAAGTAATCTAATGGGTTTAATCAGGCGATCTTGGTGCCATCTTTGTGCTCTACGACCTGTCATCAAAAAACTGTTGAAGATATTTGCAGGTTTGTCGAGCAGTATGTGCTGGAGCATTATCGTGCTGCAAAATAACCTGCTTCAAGCTCATTTTCTTGTAACTCTGCAATAAACAATTGCAACGTCTGTTGGTAACGTTGGCTGTTACAGTTTCCTCGAGAAAATTGGCCTATTATTCGTTGCCTGGACATAGCTAACCAAACTCCAACTTTTACGGGATGCAATTGCGTTTCTCGAAATTCGTGTGGATTTCTGCAGACCAGATACAATAGTTTTGTAATTGATATAGTCTTTTAGATAAAACCAGGTTCATCTGGAAAAATATTTGTTTAGCAAGTCATCGTCTCTTAAATTGTTAGTAAACAATGACAATATTCCAATCGCCTATCGTGATCTAATGGTAATAATTCTGTACCACAGAACTTTATAGGGATGAAAATGTAACTTTCTTTTGACAGCTCATTGCGCTGAAGTGTATGATAGCCTATAAAATTATAAAATGTAATAAACTATTTCACTTAATGTTAATATTGATTTTTTACCTGTTTGTTGAGCTATTACCACAGATTAATTCCCTTATTTCTTACAGTATTCAGAATACTATTGTTGATGATATTAGATGTAATATAAACGGTTTGAAAAAATTATAGATAAATAATCGAAAGATACTACAACACCCACGCCAATGTCGCTAAATGCAAGAAATTCATTTATGTAGAAATTTTATGTAGCTAACTTCGCTTATTAAATTGGTATAAGTGTAGATAATTTTTCCGGAAAACAGTTTTTTTCTTAGACATCATTTTGAATCAACATGATTATTTAAATTTGCGATACACATTCCTTTAAACATTTCCTAACTGAAAACCTCTCCAAATTCCTGCGGAAGTCCTGCGTCTGCTCACACTCCGTACTCCGTACCAAAAGACGTCACTGTTGGTCCTTGCTTAAACCAATTTCCCGGCTTGCTTCGTTAGTAGTACTTCGGGCCAATTGCTCCCACGGACGGGCGTCGAAATCAACCGGAGCCATGGTAGCAAGCTTTGACGTAGGGCGCGTGTGTCATTTGGTGGTAATTGGGGGGGGAGGGGGGAGAGAAGATTGAACGCAATCCCAGGTGGCCGCCGGGGCACTCCGCTAACGATATATACCGATCGAGTCGCGACTGTGGGTACAGTTAATTGGCCGATCGAAAATTTGCGTACGTATCGCTCGTGTTCCCCTCTCTGGGGGCTGGCATCGGTAATGGATCGTTTAACTGGCGCCCTCTATGTCGGTTTGAGTGAATTAACGATGAAAAAGTGACTGGGAGAAAAAGGGAATGCGTTTAAAATGTTTTTTTTTCTCATTAAACCTAAAAAAATATGTTATGTATAAGCAGGGTTAGTCGAATTTCCTCCGAACTCCCATGCTTTCTGCACAGGAGAGAGGTCACTTGTCCCAAACGGTACATGCGTTTATTTATACCTGTGAGTAATCTCAATCTGTTCCTATTCATAAAGACGGCCTTACGGAGTCTTGCCTGATTCGGATGAAACCTTACAGAATTACAGTGTCTTGCGCCGGCAAGCCCATTTCAAAAGAATCAGTGCCCAACAGCAAGATGGGATCTGGCAAACGTTTTGATGCTGCCATATGGGGATTGCGAACGACTGGATTGTAAGTTATTTAAGCAATCGCACACAAAAAGTCAGCTACAATAATGTTACTTCAAAGGCTCTAAGTAATGGGGCGGGGATTGTGCAAGGTTCAATTCTCGGCCCTATGTTGTTTCTAATTTATATTAACGATTTGCCAAACTGTATAAACATCGGGGACGTAATCTTGTATGCTGATGGTATTAATATTGTTTTAACATCTAATAACGTTGCGAATCTTTTAAACGGTATAAAACTCACTTTAAATTCTGTGACGAATTGATCAAAACTAAATAAAATCTCAATAAATCATAGTAAAACGTCCATTCTACCCTTTAAAAATGCAACTTCACTAATACCTAATGATCCTTTCGGCAATGGCTTAATAGCTATTAGTACTTCGACCAGGATACTCGGGCTTATTTTCGATTCCAATATAGAGTGGGGAGATCATGTTGATTATATCTGCAATCAACTATCGCGAACGTGTTATGCCTTATACCATTTAAAACAAAGTTGCAGTTTAAGTATTCTGCGTTCTATATACTATGCTGAGTTTTTTTCTAGACTTAGATATGGGGTGCTTTGCTGGGGCGCTTCCAGCAGTGCCCAAAGGATTTTTATTCTACAAAAACGTGCTCTACGTATTTTGTACAGTTTGAAACTTAGAGACTCATGTAGGCCTATTTTTAGGAATGAAAAATATCTCACCTTTTATGATATTTACATCCTTGAAGTATTGAGCTTTGTGTATAAAAATATAGAGGATTTTAAAACTCATACTAACCACGAGTACGGCACAAGATCTTTCTATTATTTAAAAAATCAATCTTTCAAAAAAGTGTCCAATTTGTCGGTTGTAAGCTTTTCAATGTTTCACCAAATGATATAAAAGCAATAACACAATTTGGTAGATTTAAAAATCGCTGTTAAAAACCTACTTTTAAAACATAAATTGGTTAATTGCGTGAATGATTAAACTCAGTTTTCGGTTGGCGAATATACGCATTGCAGTTCCCCGTTGGGATAAAATGTATGCTGTATCCCCCCAGAGAAAGCGTGAAACCATGCCACCTTAGAATTTAGGTTTTTTGCTGAGGTTGTCACCTCTCGGTCTGTTCAGCGAAGCCCAGATCTCCCGCCCCTTTCTGGCGTCTCATGTGTAAATTTTTGGTCTACGACAGGCGTCATTATTTCTGATGCAGACCGTTAGCCACGACACGACAGGAGATCAATCAATCAATCAGGAGATTTTTTATTGACCTTAACTATACCGCTGTGTTTTGCTCGCACAGTGGTGTCTTAGTTAGGATGGCTATGAGGCCATGCCTAGAAGGACTGAGTTACGCATAACCTGCTGCTGAGATCGTCCATAAGAAACCCATGGACTCGTCCCTTACCACCTCGTTTTTATTAAATTAATTATAATTACAATATACATTAACGGAAAACGGTAAATTTTAACGTCCCAGTGCAGATATCATACGGCACAAATTGAGCGAACACAACGCGCACCCCTCCATAAGAACCGTCTTGGCAGTTGATATTTCTCCCCAAAATTTCACTCAAGTCATCGTACCATACACTCCGAATGGCAAGACGGTTTATTAAGTTTATTACCCTAATCTCTGCGACAACGCGTCTACTAGTTACCCATCGTATCGTAAAACTTGCGTAATTAACCTCGCGCGCGGGAAAATCCGATGGGGGAAGATCACGCAAGCACGGTCGTATTCGAGACCATATTAAGCATTCCAATTCCGAAAATTTGATGAACCGGAACTGGAATTAAATCTTTGTCTGAACTGCGACGCTGATAGAATGTGTCAGTGGCGTTTCTGTATAGGAGCACCCATGAGCACCGTGAACCCCTAAACAAATCGTCGATTACAAACTAATAAAATCTATTCTCGATCTTAATATATTCGTGAAATATAACGCAGCGAAACGAATATACGACGCGACGTTCCTTTCTATACATATGTATGTACATCGCGAGCAAGCGACCGACGACGGAGCACGTGCGCCGAGTAGGCGGGACTACGTTGATTTTATCCAATACCTAGCCGCATAAACGACGTAGCGGAGGTGGGGAGGGATACGGCAGATTCCATATGAACGGTGCACAACTTGAGTGTGCTCCTGTGCTTGCTTTTGTTGCGTCAAATCGATCGACATCAACGTTCAGATATCGTGTTTTACGGATAAACTATATTTTATATATATGTTTTGTTTATAAATGACTCACCGTTCACAGGTCGTAACTACCATAAGAACTAATACTATTCGTTGGTGACAGTTTCATAATGAAACCAAGGGTGCGTAATTATTTTAATTTATTAAATAACATACTGCTGTAGTTTTTTATTAAAAAAAAACAATTATCTGAATAAATTTCTTAATTTAATGTTATTTTCATTTGAAAGTTGTTTTCATATTTTAGCATAACGGTGTATTTCTTTATACTTTAAGTTTTAACAGAATTTTCGTGACTATATATAACATTATATTATTTATTTCACTATTGCTATATTTTTCCGTATTGGACGGATTTGTTTCCAGGTTTTTTGTTTGTTTTCTGGCCCTCTGTTTCGTACGTGCGAGCAAGAGAGCCAGTGTAATATAGATATCGGGGTGGCTCACATGTGTTGTTTTCTTTTGCTTAGAATTTAAAAATTTTAATATATTAATCTATTAATTTGTTACTGATATTAAGCCAGTGCTCAATGTTTAATCACACTCTTGCAGTTTAGATGAGTAATTAATACAGGTCTGTATTAAATTTAATTTTATATTTTAGTTTTAGGTATAAGAAGATTTTCAAAGAATTGTAGATGATAAAAGTTGATATAATTAACACAATAATCATGGTTGTAACAATTTAAATACTTAGTGTTAATTTATAAATATCTTAAATTTAACTTTGTAAAAAAAAGGAAATTAGACAATATATTTGTTAAAAAAAAATCTATTTTATTTAAAACATTGATTTAAATTTTCGTTTGAGGTACTTCATCTACAGCAATATGTTTATTAAACCCGCGCACATAAAATCACAAACTTTAACTGTTCCCAAAAAACATACATTTCCCTCAAAGATACAAATAATATTTTTTTAGAAAAACAAAAATAAATTGGCAACAGCGCAGCCGCAGTTAAAAACTACGCCGCATCGTTAAATCCCTCTGCAAAAAGCCGACAAAGCAAAGCCGCCACTAATGCGCTTTGGTGCAGCCGACAAACAAAAAAGAATATATATAGTACGTAAAAAAAGTAATGAAATGAAATATACAGTACGTAAAAAAGATAATGAAATGCGCACAAAACAAACAAGTAGTATTGTAAGTAAACACTAAACAATATATAAATAAGAACTATGGATGCGAACAGTTTTACTGTGCAATATTTGAAAGACAATTTTAATTCGTTTACTTATGAACAAAAAATTCAAGTTAAAAGTATGGGCACAGCAAAACCAGAACCTAATTTGACGCAAACTACAAAGGGCAAATTTAGAGACTTTACAAGAAAATTTAAGAAGAACATGTACGAAGAAAATGATTGGATTTTAGTTAAAAATTTGCATATTCTTGATTTTGTGAACACCCTACGTTTCCGACCACGAGCCGCCACTGGTATTAAGTATTCCAATTTCGAAAATTCGATGAACGGAACTGGATAAATCTTTGTCGAAACACGTGCGCGTGATAGATGTGTGGTTATAGTATTACGACAACTTCCTCCGTCTAAAACGTCATATGTTTGCTTACATTCGACATCATCATCAGATCATGTCTCGATCCGTATTTCACGATTTTTCTTCTACGCGTATATAAAAGCTTCCTGTTTCAACGGATGCCATACAACTTCGCCTTTGGTATAAGTAATGCGAGAAGAATGTAACTTTATATAGCCTGCGACACGATTAATTAGTACATATTGCCAACGGGGCAATTACCATATACATATATAGGAAGTCGTACAGATGTTATTGCTGGAGTTCCGTTATTTTCTTTAAACGAGTAAAAATAGTTTCACCTACAAATTGAACTCGTCTAATATATCATTTAATTCCTAATTTGTCTGGTTAATAGATTGAGTTGTTAACTTGGGGAAATTAATACGAGTATAGATAGAGTCTAGTAGAAGGCCTTATACCGTAATAAAGTTAAAACAAACCCAACTAGGCGCCTCTAATTACCTTCCTGGAACAAAATATCTACTCGTGCTACGAACAGGCGGGTTAATGCACTCAGCACGTACTACCTACCCAGAGCCGAAGCAATACAATCGTACATTTGGCGAAAATAAGAGCGTGGTGTCTAATTGTATCTATACTAGAGTCCGTATAAATTACATGCGCGGTTTTAACAATGAGAAATTGCAGTTTATAATGATAGTTTTATAATTTTCCGATATTATCCGATTTCAGTATACTCTTTTGTAAGCGTATTTCTTATTAAAACATAAAATAACCTCAACGCCTTTTTGTCGTAATTATTAATTCTTATTTATGAAAATTTAATCAAGTATATACAGTGTGAGTCGTTAAGAATGGTACATCCAAAAACTGTGAATAGTAGAACCTAAAACATGAGGATTCGCAATAATTCAACAAGTTTTTATAGAAACAGCGTGACAATTGGTATGACTACGTTTTTCAGCATGGTGAATAGGAATTTGTCATCACTAGAGACCAGATTATATACAAAGAGAAACTGGAATATATACGCATATATACGCATCGATTTTTGAGAAAATATGCAACAATATGCAAAATTTTTACATAAAATAAATGAGAGCAGAAATTTAAACATTAACTTTATTGCACAAAATTGTTTCACAACATATTTCTAAAACAATTTATAATTGAATGTTTTTCAAAATTGTGTAAAAGGAAGTTTTGTCTTCTATCAGAATACATATGTTTCGAAATAGAAAAGCTTCTTTCAACATCCACAGATGTAATTGGTGCATTTTTTAACTTTACAATACATTCTAGACTTAAAATTAAAGTCGAAATCGTTTACTGTTTCACCTTTTTCACCAAAATTTTCTTAACTTTCTTCAATTTCAAATACCCCCGCATTTTTATTTATCACTTTTTTAAATTTATCGTATATAGAATTACCTATTGTACCCTTAACTTTCTTACATAGCACATCAAATTCGTCTACTATTTCGACTGATTCCGAGAGCGACATCCCTTGCGTTTCTAGTTTACGAATGAAACTTGAAACAAAGCTATAATTTGACTTAATATACAAAAGGTTTTGTAGCAATTCTGTTGATGTTACTATCTTTTTACAGTTTTCTACAGCAATGCAGTCAGCAGTGATTTCAAGAATTACATTTTTTATTCCTTCAAAATTATCGGCGAAAAAAATTGCAGCCTCTAACTATGTACCCCATCTCGTAATAATCAGTTCAGGAGGCAACTTAACACCGGAAAGTGGTATATATCTAATTTTATAAGGTAAACACCTTATAAAATTAGATTCGTAAAGGTGCTTTTAAAAATACTTTTTCAACATTTGAAAAATACATATTTGTTTAAATTTATGTATAACGAGCAACATTTGTATAGCATTTGTATTAAAAAAAAAATCTAAAAATTTTTCCTTTAATTTTGTACCCGTGAATTACATATATGTAAGGTCCATTTTTGTCAACCTAAAAAAATCATCCAGCAGAGATGCATATAATATTAACACTGAGATTATAAAGACCATAACAAATATTGTCATCTATCCTTTCACTAAACTAATGAAACTATTAATAAAGGAATCTACCCAACGGCGCTTAAAATGTCCTCTGTAACTCCGATATTTAAAAAAAGGTACTATTAATGATCCTAATAACTATCGCCCTATTTCTATTACACCTGTTTTTTCTAAAGTGTTTGAAAATGTACTAAAAGATCAAATAATTTAAATATTACTTTGAACTAAATTCACTTTATAGTAAATGTCAATTTGGCTTTCGCAATGAGCACTCGACGACTCTAGGTTTACAAAATCTAACCAACATTATACTTGGAAATTTTGACCTTAAAAAACATACATGTATTACTTTATATGATTTAACAAAAGCTTTTCATTGCGTAAATCATAAAATACTACTTAAAAAATTAAAACTTTATCACTTCTCTGCACCTTCCTTACAACTACTTGAATCGTTTTTATCAGGCAGATCTCAATTTGTAAAATATAATAATAGTTCTTCCAATATTACAAAAATTAAGCATGGTGTACCGCAGGGATCCGTTCTTGGACCATGTCTGTTTTTAATTTACATCAATGACCTACTAGAGCATTGTGATATTAACACCGATTTTTTTTCTATTTGCCGATGATACCACAGCTATTAACTCTGACTTCTCAGAAGTGGGTCTCAGTGCCAGTACTGAGAACGTGGATACTGCTATAAATAATTGGTTTTTAGCCAATAAATTATGTGTGAATCCAACGAAACTGCAGAGGCGGATACTGTCACTGAGACCAACTAGGAATCACCTAATTAAACCTGTAAGGCTACTCGGTGTATTGTTGGATCCTTAAGTTAACTCGGGAGAATCATATCGATGATCTGTGTACAAGACTCTCAAGCAAAATTTTCTTGATTAGAACTTTAAAGAATAAACTATCCTCTAATTATTTAATTTTTAAACAGTATAGTTTTCATTTCTTCATTCAGTTATGAGCAATGCCATTTTAGTTTGGGGTCATTCCAGTCATTTATTCAAAGTATTCAAACTGCAAAGAAGGTGTATCAGATTGGTTGCGAATTTGGAGTATAGAGCTGATTGCAGAGAAATTTTTATTAAACTTAAAGTTTTAACTACACTATGTGTATGTATCTTGGAATGTATCACTTTTATAAAAGATAATTTTGATAATTATACTTTTAATAGTGATTTCCATAATTACCCTACTAGATTTAACGAAAATATTAGATTACGTCAACTAAGATTGAAAAGAAGTCAAAATAGCATCAATTATTTTGCCATCAAATTTTTCAATGTCATATAATCATCTATCATAAAATTACCATTAATGTCTTTCAAAAATATTATGAAAAAAATACTTTATTTCGAAAAGCTTTTATTCAGTTGAAGAATTTTTGAATAATAATTTTAGCGATATGATTTAATTTGATTTAAATCCATTTTTGTAACTATTAATATTTCTATTGTTTCATCCTTTTTTTGCTGTGTACTGAAGGTACAAAAGAAAATGCAAAATGAAAATTACAAAAATGAAAAATTAAATTGACTAGCTCAGCGAATAAAATTAAAAGGGTGCAAAAGAACAATTAAACTCAGGGTTAACTCTCACAATTAAACCTAACATGAAAAGTAAAATGTGGGCGTTTGAAAATTTGACTTTCTTTAATACACCAAAATTAGAAATGGTTGAACAAAAATAAAAGAAAAGAAATTAGAATGACGTTAATAATCATAAATTTTATTAAAAAAAAAAAAATGTTAATTACAATTACGCAGGAAAAATAAAACCTTAGACAGAAGGTCCTGGTCGAAAACAAAACCTGCACTAGACTCTAATATTAACAAAAGGACAATGCAAATCCTTCAACAAACAAAAAGGAAAACAGTCCAGGAAGATAATCCTTATTACAACAAAAATCCACGTGGTTTCAAAAATTAAAACAAACTAAATTAAACGTGTAGAAAACAAGTGAACTAAAAATAGAAAAACTTAATTACAAGCACAATGCTTCTATTCACCTTACCCGAGGTGATTAAAAATAATTACGAAACAGCAAAATATAAGAGAAACGAAAAATTAACTCTTTAAACTTAAAAATATATCTTCCTGCACGTAAAATAATAAAAGATCTTATATCAAATTTGTGTACACAATAATATAATACCAATTATTATAAAAATGAGTTCTTTGATGGATGAGATAAATTCAAAAACACGAATTCAAAACTAAAATCAAAATGTAAGGACAAAATGGCAGCTAACAATATAAATTTACATGTACTCACACGGCATCTCTTTCAAAGAACTGTCCTTTGAAGGTTAAACAGTCGCATATATATAAAATATAACAGCTGCGTGCGCTACACCTAACGCACAAAGATCAAAGAAAACAACTACAAGAATAGACATGAGCTAACCTGAACAAATAAAAATATACTAAAGAGTGAAAACAATTTAAACAACTGAACATTTAAATAAATAAATAACCAATCAATTCATTCAATAACTAACTCTTATCAAAATAAACAAATAAAATTGTGGAAACTCTTGCGCGACATTGATAAAGGCAAATTGGAATGAACAAAAAAACAAATTTGAATTTCCGAAAACTGGGGTGCCAGACCACAGCAGTGTACTAGCATTAATAACCTTTATTATTATCATTATTATTAAGGCATGTTGTGCTCAATCCTCACGTTTTGGGCTCTACTATTCCCAATTTGCAGATTTCCCATTTTTAACGGCTCACACTGTATATTATCATATCTTTGATATTTTCACAATTACGAATTTGTCATGACATCTGTCAGTTTCTAAACATTTCCTTAAAAAATTGTTTTAAATCTGTACTGATATTCAAACAACTTATAATAACAAGCTCCTAATTACAACCGCAATTCTCAGAGCTGAATTTAAACTTACATATATCTACATAAAATGTTTGTTCTGAAAGATTTGTTTCTCGCAATTAAATACCAACTTTGAACATTCAAATTTATAAACTTCTCTATGTCTTATTTGAAATTAAAGTTTAACAAAAGCCGATTATATAATAATATAACTGCATACGCTAAGGGCAAACACGTTAAAATAAACCATTCTCTTTCTTTTGCAGGTAAGCAATATAAACTTCGCTTTCAAGGAGTTCCCGAACACAATCCATTATTAGCTTCTACGTTACGGGCTTGAGGTTATTCAGCGAACGAGTGAGTATACCTACCCGGTAATATAATGGAATCTTGAATTCAATTACGAACTTTATACAGATATGTCAATTCTCTCTTCTCTTATGTATGTTGTGTACATAACCTAACACACATCACGTGGAACACATCGGCCTATACTAGAGGTATAGACGGGCATTGTATCACGCGGAATTGTTAGGCAAAATGGAGCCGCAGACATTTTCACATATATACAGAAAATATCGGATAACAAACATGCGGTATGGGGCCCTCCGAAAGCGGCTTTTGTGCCGGAAAGTTGCGGTATAATTGAAAATTGGGTCGCGTAAAGCCCTTGGTCCGCCTACATCGGTTCAGAATTGATTTTTATGGGCCCACTATGTGGCATTTGGGGGAGAGAGAGTAAAAAATGGGCCTTTCTTTTATTGTTTTTATTGTAAAATCCCGGTTTGGGGAGCCGCAAATATATTCGCCAGCGTGGGAGCTGCGTTAATTTTAGGGATCGTTGCGCACTCGGTCAAGTTCGATAGGTTGCTATACACTGTAAAAAATCACAGTAATTTTGCCATGGTAAATATTACATGTAATATCGTTGTGAATTTACCACAATAAATCATATAAATTTTGTTTTACATGTTTTTTGCTAGGAAATTTAACATGGAAAAAGAAATTTCGGTAAAATTTATAGCTTTTTCATGTAAGTTTAAGATGTAACAAAAATTCAAAAGGAAAATACAGGAAAAAACATGTACGATTTTGTATTTACTTAAAAGTGTAAAATTGACTTTTTTTGGGGTATTTAGTGCACTTTAAAAGTAATTTTACTAGTGAACTATTAATTTTGCCGTAAAAATATGAGGATCTTTTATATTTATTTGTTTTTACTTGAATTTTCAAGGTAAAACTATAGATATCATGGAAAATACGAAATTCATACGCCGCAATGTGATTGGTTTATTAGATTATTTATCTGTGCGCGTAGGTAACTCTATTCGTTTGTCGAACTTATTATTATTGGCTCAATGATATCATGTACGTCACAAACAATCGTAGATTTCGCGTAAGCGTGTTCATTCTTGATCCCTGGTTGAGCGATTCAGTATGACCTATTAGGTGCTATAAAAGAATTAGGTAAGTTGCTTGCTGTCTTTATAAAAATACATATGAAAATTACTTCAGTGTTCGGTAAATATAGAGTTCATATAAATATTACATGCGAATTTTACAGTACAATCTTTGAAAAACACATCAGCATGTGAAATTTACTAGATGGTAGAAATTTTACCTTATGAAGCAAATTTACCTGTAAAATTGTAGGCAACTTTGTTACCAACATGTAATTTTACTGCAACTTTTTTTACAGTGATACAGGGTGTGTATAAATTAGGGGAAAAATTATACATAGTGATGTTTTTTGTCGATTATTTAATTGAAAATCTTAATATTATAATGTTGATTTGAAAAAACCTACATGCGGCAACATGGTTTTGGAACAAGAAATACGTGAGCGCACAACGTTGAGATTAAACAAACAAATATTATTGAAGATTAAAGATACATACAGCAAGAGAAAGAAGTTTCCGCGTATCTTGGTAGTAAAGAAAAATATAACGTGAACACAATCTTTACGGGATATACAAGGTGTTAGGTAAACATGCGGCAAAAATTCAAAAGGATTATTCCTTGGCCTATTCTAAGAATATTTTTTCCTATGATGATTTTTAAAAAACTCCTTTGTTTCGAAGATTTGCGACAGTAACAACATTATATTAGCAAAAAGTACACATAAAGTGGCTCAATCTATAATAAATGCTCGAAATGGCTTCCTCCAACCTAAATACAAGTATTCAATCTTCTCGTCATTGACTGTCGAACTCTTTCAAACACACCATCAGGGTCGTTTCTAATTGAGTTACACCCAGCAATTATCCGATTTCGCAAATCGTCCAAATTCTCCACTGGAGTAGCGTAAACTATTGATTTCAGAGATCCCCAGAAGAAATAATCTAGGGGGTTTAAGTCTGGGGGATCGAGCAGGCCATGCGTGTGGCCCACCTCGACCAATCCAGCGATCTCCGTATGTTGCTGTTAAAAAATTACGAACAACCAAACTGAAATATGGCGGTGCACCATCGTGCAAAAACTACATTGCAATTCTTGTCGCGTATGTTAGATCCTCCAGAAACTCAGGCAGTGTTGCTTCTAAAATTGGACGAATTTTTAATAAACTTACTCCAGAATAAGATCGATTGTCCATATCTTCTGGAAAATATCACGTTTCTCGTCCCACGCTTAAACACCAGGATACAGCTTTAAGCCACCTCAAGCCAGGATAAATTTGATGAAACGGTCACCTATTTCGGTGATGGTCAAGCTTGGCAATACTAGTTGTGATGTGTGATTATATATACACTATATTTCATATTGTAACAATAATTATTTTGTCTTTTTATAACTGAATTTTGCAATGCATTACTTTATTCTGTGTGTCCTCTTTGGGTTTGTACCTGTTGGACATCAATAAACATTATTATTATTATTAATCTTCTTTTGTGTTAGGATGATTCAAAGGGTAGATATATAGTAGAGCTGTATATTAAAATCCGGTTATTCGATTTACAGTTGAAATGCATAAGGAATTCGTATTCATAACACTAATAATTATATCCACGGATATCTTAAACATCCCTCAAGATTTTCGTATTGTTATTACTAAAATCTATAAACAAACCTCCAAACTTATAAGAACCAAATATATTTTGTTTTTTCCCCAGAACTCCCAAAATCTTTTAAAAATGTCGGATAGTATTAGTATAAGAATATACGTTAATGCTAGGCAGTGTATCTGTTTGACAACATAGCAGTGATAATTACATCTGCCGACATCCTTGACATCTGTCAAGATTTACGTATTTTTATTACTGAGACTTATAAACAAACCTCCTGACTTATAAAGCTCACATTTATTTTTTGGCTCACAACTTCCAATGACCTTCAAAAATGGTGAGCAATACTAGTATAAATATTTCCGTTAATGCTAGGATGTGCATCGATTTGACGCATAGCAGTATAATTATATTCACCGATATCATAGACATCCCTCAAAATTTACGTATTGTTATTACTAAAATCTATAAACAAACCTCCAAATTTATAAAAACTACATATATTTTTCTCTCACAACTCCCAAAGTCTTTTAAAAATGTCGGATAGCATTAGTACAACAATATGCGCTAATGTTAGCAAGTGCATCTGCTTGACAACATAGCAGTGGTAATCACATCTGTCGACATCCTTGATATCTATCAAGATTTACGTATTTTTATTACTGAGATTTATAGACAAACTTTCAAACTTCTAAAAACCGCATATATTTTTTCTCCCACAACTCTCAGTGTCCTTCAAAAATATGTAATGAAAAATAATTAATATAAAACGTTTCAATTTATTCAGATATATTTATTACTGTGTCTATTACTATCGCTCTTAGAACTAAATTTTAGATTTTCATCAGTAAAATTATAGATATTCACAGTCATCAGTATTTAGAAAAAGAAAATAATTCCATAACCCATTTACAAAAATTAATATCAACATTAAAAAAATAAATCCACCCGCTTCATAAAGGCGAAAGAATTTTTAAAATCGGCCCAACCGTTTTAATTTACCACGTATAAATAAACTGACCGTAAGATGCGTATGACAGACAAGGAGGCACCTTCTCTGCCGAAAATCTGTCCGCGCATTTTGGTATTCACGTCTTCCACATGACGTGCGACAAACGCAACAAGAAAATTACATAGCGACCGGTAAGATAGACAAGGTCGTAGCCCATTTTATCCCCACTCTATCGTCCGCACTCCGTCTGTCTTATTGGCGAAAAGATAGGACAGCGGAGTCCTGTTCACAGAAACGAATTTCACCCCAAGTTGATCCCCCTTTCCCCCCCGCCTCTCTCCGCAGCGTTCCATCGACCGATGTACGGTGCATCGATCGACTAAATCGTCTATAACTTTTTTATTTATTGATCTAGATTCATGAAATTTGGTGTGTATGTCAATGAAGGTATGCTGCGTAAGACTGCGTTGTCAAATTTTGAAAATATGTTTTAGGTTTACATTTATTGGGTGATAAACATAAACAAAGAATAAATTTATGTGTTTTGTACATACTAATCTCACGAAAATCAAGGTAGATTGCTTTATTGGATTTTCTTTGGCTTAAGGAATCTTATAAAAGAGAGCATTAAAGCATTTCACGCTTTATGCAGGGTGATACTTTTAACAGAAACGATAGTACTATATCGGAAAATATACAAAAAATATATAGCGATGTAAATGGAGAAAGGTTTAATTATTTTACAGACAAATAAGATACATTAAAAGATTAAGTTATTCTGGTTAACCTCTAAAATGAATAACCTTCAAACTTATATAATTTCTGTGCGAAGTTTTTCCTTCAGTATGTAGATAGACGGTTTGTTTTCTATTAGAGAGATGGTATTATAATTAGTGTACATATTGTTTAGTCTGTCCAATGTAGGTGCTTTTACAGTTTTGAAAAATCAAATAGAATTAAAAAAAAATTAAAGAGTAGATGTTTTAATTGGAAAGAACAGCCTTTTTCTTTTTTAAATAATAACAAAGAAATATTTCTTTGATTTAAAATATCAGTGAACATACTTTTTTTTTATTATTATTATAGTAACAAACTGCGTTGAAAATAAGTCTTTTTACAAATATTTTTCATTCATCAAGGCCTGAAGGAAAATATTTGAATACAATGCCAATATTAATAACATAAATCTAAGAACGCCGCCAATAGAAACACAGCTATTTGACGGTCCTGACCTGACAAACTTTACTTTTCATAGATGTTTCGATGTAACCCTCAGCTACCGCAGATGACTTCCATCCACCATGACGTTTTATAGTCAGCAAATCACTGCCTGCGTCTGCTAAGTGTGTAGCACTAGAACGTCTGAAGCAATGTCCAGTATAAAGCTCTGAATCGGGCAATTTTAGAAAATCAGCTATTAATTTAGGCATTTTGCCAACCGTATTAATTCCAATCGGGCACGATATACAATAACCATTGCGATATGTAAGGAAGAATCTTGAATGATTAATATTTTTTGGTCGCAGGGCGACATATTTTTTAATTAAAGTAATCCATCTTTCATCCGTAATTGCAAAAACTCTTACGATATTATTTTTTGTTTTAGGTACTGTCACCAAAATAATATCACTCTTAAATTTTAAATCATGTATGGACATATTTGTTAATTCATCTCGTCTACAGGCACCTGTGTAACCCATTATTAAAACGATCTAGAATTAAATCCATTACATAAAAAATTACATTTTGCAAATAATATCGTACCTTTATTGCTAAATACAATGCGTCAGAACCTTCTTCTATAAATTTATTAATATCTTCAATGCATAAAATTTTAGATTTCTTAGCCTCGTATCCCTCAGAGAATCGTTTTAAATAGGCTTGTAATTTAATATATTTTGATATGTCTGTATTTTTATAAATGGAAAAGCAAGAACGAAGCATGGAATACATAGACCATAAGGTAGAAGATTTCTTATTTTTACCTTGTAATTCAAAATATGCTAATAAAATGTTTTCAGATATTGTGTTGACATTATTCTGTACAGCCTATAGTTCAAATTGATGGTAGCATTTTTCATATACTGCTTTTGATTTTTTCGGTAATAAATTTATGACGGCGTTATCCGCAATTTCACGCAGTTGTGGCGGCGTACAAGATAAATTTGTCTCAGTATCACTCATTTTTTACAGTTTACAGAGACTATATTATGAAATATATTGTTTAAACAATTTAAATAGCCGAATTTGAATTTTGAATTCGTCAAATGTCAATCGTATGTCAATGTGACCAACTTCATATAAAAATAAAACTCAACATTTTTTAATGAGATTTTTATTAAGTATTTATTATCAATTTATAATGCAAAATAGAAAAAATAGTATAAAGGACTCGTTTCATAAGGCTTTTTGTCGCACTCGTTCATTAGAAAACTCAAATCATGCCTTATGAAACTCGTACTTTAATATACTATTATTTACTTTATACAAGCACGTGCAGGCCTATTATTTCCGCTTATAAGATCTAGCATTAATTCACAACGATCTCTTCAAAAGTTTTTCCTAGCAAATATTTTATATTTATCGAAAATTATTTTCAATTATACACACCCGCATTGTCTTTCGAAATTTCTCCTTTGTATCATTATTATTCCGCGTACACGACGCCTACCACTTCCCCTACCCCTTTTCTCCTTTTTACCCCCACCCCTCCGCACCCATTCAACGGCCTTTTACAAATTAAACCAGAATCGGGGTCTCTTAATTAATCAAAAGGACGACACAACAACGAATTTCGCCTACTACTGCTACTACTACGATATCTACAACGTTTCGTAACCCACCATGGTAAAGCGCCATCTAGCGGAACACGTCGGAATCGCGAACTTCCTTAATTACACCGCGTCGGCATTATTATTATCGTTGTTCTTTTGTTCCCGGGGTGTCACATCGTACGATCGCCACCAGTTTATTGTTAGGTTCAATTCGACGACGCTACGAGGGGAATCTCATCTTGTATTGCGAACGGTTCCTCCGCTAATAGGACGGGTAAACTCTCTCCCTTCGAAGAAGGATGCCTTCTCTCTCTGGGGACCGACGAAAATTAGAGAGTAAACACTCGACGTCTCGGAGTTGGTAGGTCCGATGCTCTGGGGCACGTATCTTTTGCTCCCGAGTCGACGGAAGATAAACAGAAGAGAGATCTTGGAATTGACGTTTATGGAATACGAATTTACATAGTTAAGAATTGTCGGAAAAAGCGAAAGGATGCTATACTACTTTTCCTACTTCTACGAGATATCTATTATGGCGATGCAACTAAAATGCACGTCTAAAAAAACTAACTTGCACGGCTTTGGTAATGAAACAGTGAAGCGTGGAATTAGTTATCTTGCTTCGAGCGGATTTTTATATAAAGCGGACGTATAATTATTTACTCTGACATATATATAAATTTTGCGTCAATACTGTGTGAAAACAGCTTCCATATATTTAACACCTTATTCTCTTATACAGGGTGATTCTCAATATATGCGACAAACTTTAAGCGCTGGTTCCTGGGGTTATTTTGATCATAAAAGTTCATAAGAACATATGTCTAAAATCGCTTAGTTCTAAAGTTGTACAATGTTTAATAGTAAGTTAACATAATCAATGTTTTTATTATAAATTAACAAAATTAACTTATACTAACTGTTGAAAATGACCGCCCCCAACTGCAATAGAAGCTTCTATCCTCCGTCGTATTGACTGGCGAGTCCGTTCTAAAATACCAGGGGTATTTCGAATTGTTTGAAAAGCTGCGATAATACGATTTCTCAGTTCATCGACATTTTCAATGGGAGTCGTATGATGATTTGAGGTGACCCCAGAGAAAAATGTCTAAAGAATTTAAGTCTGGAGACCGAGGAGGCCACGGTTGTGGACCTCCCCGTCCTATCCATCGATCTGGATACGTATTGTCTAAAAACTCGCGAGCAACTAAACTAAAATGCGCTGGAGCACCGTCATGCATAAAATACATTTATAATCTTAATTGCAACGGAACTTCTTCCAGCAGTAGTGGTAGCTCCTCTTCAAGAAAATTGCGGTATACCTCGCCATTTAACCGCATCGGTAAAAAATGTAGACCTATCAAGTGACCTCCAACAATTCCGGCCCACACATTGACAGAGAATTGATGTTGATGACGGCCATTCACTAGTTTGTGCGGATTTTCTTCGACCCATATGTGATTATTATGAAAATTAATAATCGCGTTTCTAGAGAAAGTAGCCTCGTCGGTGAAGAATATTTGAGCCAAATAGTTGAGGATTTTGTGTTGCATCCATTGACAAAAAGCCACTCTTTGCGGAAAATCTGGCAAAAGTGCCTGCACCCGTTGAATGTGATATAGATACAACAGTTGATCTTTCAATATTCTCCAAACTGTGGCCTGACTAATGTTTAAAGCAAACGCAATTTTGCTAGTGCTTGTAGTAGGAAGTTCCTCAATTTCATTTAGTACCATTTCTTCAACTTGTGGAGTTCTCACTGTAGATGGGTGCTCGTTATCAATCGTCCGTTTTTTAAAATTTCCCGTTTCACTAAGACGTTGGTGAAGACGGGCAAATATTGAATGATACGGGATGATACGGTACTTCATTAAGACGTCTAGCAACATGCGACTTTCCATTGGCAAGACCGTAAATGAAATGCATATCACACATCTCAGCATTCGTGTAATTCATTTTAGAAAACAGAAACTGGCAATAAACTGAATGAATACTCTGACAAATATTGAAATGACAAATAAACAATTCCCTCTCAACACAATAGTTTTTGAAGAACCAACTGTGATATTATATCGTGTTAGTCATAGTTCATAATTTATGATTAAACATTCAATAACTTTAAAACCAAACCGTTTTGGACATATACTCATATGAACTTTTATGATCAAAATAACCTCAGGAATCAGCTCTTAAAGTTTGTCGCATATATTGAGAATCACCTGTATACCGTAAAGGAGAAATGACATTTACAACAGTCTAATTAATACTAAAAGAGGGCGATATTAACTTTTTTTTTTACATGTAATTATATTATAATGAAATAAAGAAAAAAAGTATTTTGGTATGTGCCCACGATATTTAACCAACTCACGTGATTTCGCCGCTGACGGTACGTAGTAAACACGGACGCCATTCGAGACAGCTGCTATAGCGTCGTTTGACGTACATAGTTTCTGAGCCCTAATTAGAGGCCTCAAGCGGAGCCGCCGAGCCGTGTGTTTGATTACGCACTAGAAGCGTCTCTCGTTCTGCGAAAGGGAGAGCATTTTAGTGTGGCATTCGACGCTGGTGTCGGTAATGGGGGTGTTTTTAGCGTCTATACAAAAGATAGAACAAAAGCGTCTCTCTGTATTTATTGCAGCGCGTGCTTAACGTAGTGGAATTTTAGTCCGTGAATTTGGTACCTAAATCTCTAACGGTTAGGCTCGAAACTCCGTGGAAATTTATTGATATTTTCACGAATAATTGCTAGGTATATATGTATATACACATTACTCTACTTTCCCCAGCGTAATTTGAATATAATATGAAATGAAATATATTCTTTCCAGTTGTGAGTTAATGTAATTACTTTACCTCTTCAGATTTTAATAAATATTTATTATTATTTATGTTAGAACGTTTTAATTGTTTTGTTACATCCCAGCCATTTTTCATTATCTCCTCAGTATATATTTTTATATATTAAATGGTAAGACGTGCAAGAAAGCAAAGCAGCGGTTTTAAAACTATTTCTAACTAAAATTCTTTGTGATAATATAATTATATTTTTAAACCAGCAGCTTAGTTATATAAATACATATGTACAATAAAGAAAAAAATGTTGATATTTATTTCTTTTTATCACATGACTAAAATTAAATAAATAGAAATGCAAAATACTATATACAGGGTGTTACGTAAACATGCGATAAAAATTCAAGGGGTTATTCCTTGGTTTATTCTAAGAATATTTTGTCCTGTGATGATTTTTGAAAAACCCATTTGTCTCGAAGATACAGGGCGAACAAAATTTGCGACAAAACATATTCGATATTCGTTGAAATTATTAATGTAAATAAAAGTATGGTGTACGCCAATGAGTTTATCAAGTACAAAAAAATTGTTTACAATGCGTTGTTATTTTTTCGATTTCGATCACATGAAACGGCTGTTTTATCTAGTAGTGGATTTCATTTGAATACGTCTCATCGGTCGCATTTGTTTAGATTGAGTGACGTTTGGCTGTTTGACGTGTCTTTAATTACTGGTGTGCCACAAGGCTCTAATTTAGGCCCTCTCTTATTCAATCTTTTTATAAACGACCTCTTAGCATGTTTTACCTGCCCTGCCCTAGCCTATGCTGATGATATTAAATTTTAAGAATAAATATTTTTTTCAAACACTTTAGCAAAATTTGATAGAATTGAGATTGGCCGGTAGTTGGAGAGTAGGCCATTATCACCAGATTTGAGTATTGGACAGATTTTAGTCTTTTTCCAAAGCATAGGAAATGTTCCTGAGGCTATCAACAGGATATGCCAAGACATATCTGCAATCTTTAATGACACATTACAAAAATAGTTTGAGAGTTCGTATTTATTATTTTCTTTTTGAAAAAAAAAAAATTTCACGAGTTGGGCAGGTAAAGCTACCAAGATTCCAACCGTTATATAAAAAAAAAGTCGCTTTTCCTTTCAATATTCCCGCATTCCCGCTGAACATCGGATTTCACGGAAACATGTGATTACCACTGCAGAGACATTCGACGTAATGGCAGACTTATTGGCTTCTGAGCGCGTGCTAAGTTTACCATCAGCTAGCTACGTTTCGCCCGTAGAGCCGCACTGGCTTAACTCCGGCCCGCTGCAAATCCCCCAGAGCAGTCGAGCAAGCCCAGTCACAGTCGTCCTTTGTCTAAAACGAGGTAACCCCAGATGCTGCCGTAGGACGATAGATACGGTAAGACGCGCGCCATCTAACGAGAGATGTGGGAGAGCTCGCATTTTACGTGAATAGGGACAGAGAGACAGAGAGAGTTCACTACGACAGAGGGGATTATGATAATTCCCGTATATAGTCGGTGCGTGCGCTGTAGGGCGCAATCGTCTCCCAGAAGATAAGAAGAATCCCTCCGTGTAAATATGTAGAAAGTCGTTTACCTTTCCTTGTTGTTCTTGCTATCTCCACACGTTGGTGAAAAAAAGAAAATAGGAGAAACAAGCGGATTACCTAGTAAAATAACGCAAATCGATTCACCGACGATATAAAATTTTAGTGAAGTATTATAAAGCTGCTATTTTACGTTAGTACTTACAATCTGCTACAGCTACTTATATTAACCCTTAAGTGCCATGACTGGGTTAAATTTGACCAGCTCATAATTCAGCTCTAAGTTTCTGTCTATTTATATTCGTTCTTTCAAAGAAAACGTTATTTTGGGGTCAGTTTTAACCAGAGATAAGATATACTTGAGATAGTTAGCTTAACGATAAAAAGTTACTACGCCTGCGCAATGTGGTGGGCAGCACCTATTTTGAAAGGTTCTGGTATCAATCCATAGAGGGCGCTTGCGTCGCTAAAAGCGCCAAATTTGAATGTACATCCTACTGTTTTCCTCTTATACAATTATCGCTTGAAAATTGAATGCGTTATCATTGCAAGCATACATTCTATGGAAAACATGATCAATACAATCAATTTTCAAGCAACAACATCAATTCGTAAACGTATGAAGGTATTTTTAAAAGGTAAATAAACAAATATTTCGCAGAGAAAAAACATTGTATTTTTTATAATTTTTTAAATGAGATGAATAACATTAAATGTTTATAGCATAAAAAATATTTATGGAGCATGGACTATTATCTGCTAGCTTCTAATGAGAATCAAAATAATTTGGTAGAAGCGGGTAGAAGTGAACCCAAAATAAGAAGTACATATGTCGTCATATCCGTTTTGAGCGCTGGAATCTTTGGAAGAGTCTATTATACTAGCTTTAGAGGTGTTCTGTGTCACTTTGACGGAAGTATTTAATGTAATTTCTATCGTAAAAAAATCACTCCCACTATTGATGACTTTAGTTCTTCTATTCTACGTCGACATTACTATGACGACATATATACTTCTCATTTTGGGTTCACTCTCAAAAAAAAACCTCAGATCGGATAAAAATAACAGCCTGAAATTTATTATTTCCAGTCAACGTATTAGGCAAACACTTAAATAACCTAACAATATCTAAATAACTACTTCACGACTTCACGAAAATATATTTTTGTGAAACTTTCATTTAAAATGCGTAGCTTTCATTTAATTTTCTAAATGTCAACATGACACTTCAGTTAACTAGAAATGACTAGAAGGAAATCATCGTTTTTGCCCTAGAATAATAAGTTTTCTTAAAAGAGATGCTTCTTATCAATGAAATTAAATGAATTTATTGAAAAGGTTAAGCAATACAAACGATTTTTCAACTTAGAATAAATGATAATTGTGGTAGCATACTTGCGCCTAGACTTATATGCAATCTTATTAACATATTTCTTGAATTCCTTTCCTTATATCTAGGCAACTTTATGTACTTGCATGTTGACTGCAGCGCCTTTGAGGATTGATACCTAAACTACTTCCCCTCCGGAGAGGAAAGGGTCACGACTTGTCTAATTCATTTTGGAGAGGAATAGTTTTGATTCAACCATATTGTAAGCACTACAAAAAGCATCTACTAGCAAATGTACGCAGAGTAGCAAGTTATAAGGTAAAAATACACTTCTGCACAAAGTTAACTAATAAAATTCAAAATAAAAATTAAACAAGATAACGAAATTTGTTGAGACAAATAAATATGCGCTTTCTTTGAATTTAATCGATTTAGGAGCTATTAAAATAACAAACTATAATTAATAACTGAAACTAACAATGGTCTTCTCATAAACTTAAATCCTCATTTGCAAAAAAGTTATCAATAGTAACATTATTAATAGCGTGTATGCCTCTTGTGGCAATGTACGCTACTAATCTTTTTGGTTTGTTTGAAATCAAGTTTCGGATCTTCTCTTAAAGTAAATATGTTTCCATTCTTGAACAAGCATATTAGAAACCTCATCAATGTTACTGGGCGTCTAAGTGCCTTTTTAATTATGTTGCCCAATTGCCCCAGAGATGCTTAATAGGGCTGACATTAAGATTTTTGGCAGGCCAATCCAAACATCGGATATGTGCGCTTCTCAAGAGAACTTTGACAATGTTAGCTGTATGAGCTGTATGAGGCCGAAATTTTCGACAAACGTTTGAATATGGCGTACAATAACTTCGTCTCTACATCTCTTTGTTGTTAACGAACCATTTCTGTAAGATGATTAAATTGTATGCCACACAAAATCATTACAGATCCTCCCTCCAACATATTTATCAAATTCTCCAATGTTACATGGTGCAAATCGCTCACCTGGTCTTCGTATGACACGAACACAGCACATCATTCCCGTTTAGGTGGAATGTGGACTCGTAAAACGCAGTTCCACTGCCTCTCGTGTCAACCTTAATGATTTTAACAAAAGCTTAAGCGATTACTTTTCTAGTAGCGAAATTGATTTCTTTCAGTCTTCTTCTTACTATTTTGATAGTTTTTTTCCAGTGGTTAACCAAAGATGGTTAACCAACTCTGAAGTTCGATATAGCGATCTTCTCTATGTGTTGTCTTTCTTTTAGCATCTTGTCCGCATCTTCTTTTAAAAACTGCCAGCATTTCTGAACCGTGCTGAGATCATCTGTACCAGAGATTTATCGTTATTTACAATTCCAGCAACTTGTCTTTGTGAATATCCTTCACGAAGAAGAATAAATGGCGTCTAAAGAAAACTGTCTCCAAAAACTAAGCCACAAAGCTGAAATTTTGACAAGTTTCAAGTAGTAGATCATAAATACTAGTTTTCAGTAGTAAATCATAACAATTGGAAAAAAGATACCAAGAATCAACAAAATGCCACATCCCCACGATTGTTGGTGCACTTTTTAACTCTTTCAGGCCTGCTCTGATTGAGATGATCAATGGCATCGTATGGGATCTTATCCCAGGCTTGCTGTAGATGACGACGAAGTCATTGCAAGGTGTTTACTGCTTGTAGTAAACGCCTTATCTAGCGACCTATCATATTCCACACATTGATACGCAGTTTATTTAATCGACTTAATATAGACAACTACACTAATTATTGAAACATAAAGCAGGCTTTCTTAATTAAATGACTTGAAAAACTTGCAAGTTGGAAATATTATTCCAAGTTTATTTGGTGGTCTCTTAATTTTGTGCAGAAGTGTAAACTTGTAACACAAATCTAAATAGACAAAATGGCGTAAAAGGTTATGGATCATGGTTTGGACAGTGACAATGAGTTTTGTGATAATGCTAATGAACGCACTGTCCATGAAGCATAGGAAGAGACACAACTGCATGAATCGACACTTTTTTAGCCAAACATTGCCATTCCTGCAGATCTTTGACCTTGAAGCGTGTATTGGTTATTTCGTTGCCTAAAAAGCACATATATATAACCACACCTCGCTGGAAAAAGAAAATCCTGTAACAAACAAATTTCCTACAACGTAACTACATCAAATTTAAAATAATGTCGACAACGGAAGAAATTCGAAGACCAAATGCATATATACACATACGTATGTACGACTTAAGAAGCGCGTTTGTTATATATATAGGCGCCAGGTCCAAATTCTATTCGGATTTCCAATTTCACTCAATCGCCTCCCCCTTTCTCGTGTGCCGTTGGCATTTGGGGGGAAAAGTTTGTTGTGCCGTCGCGCGTCGAAAGCTGGAAAGTTCTTGGGGAGCTTCAGCCCCTGCGAATATTCGGAAAGACGGGCTGCTAGGCGCTCGTCATGATGAGGTTAACGCCGCGTTGTGTATGGAAGTGAGCGAATGAACGAATGCTAGGGGAATGATGGGTCGGTTGGTATGTATAGATATGTATTGGAAAGTAAATTGGATCAATTTTGTATTGGGAAGAATTGAAAGGAAAATGTAGGATTGAATTAGAGAGAGGCAGAGAGAAAAATGTGCTTCTTCAGGCAATATCTGTAAACATTTGTACGTTAAAAAGATTATTGTGTTATGCATAGCAACAAATTAGAGAAATATATTATGTTCCGTACCTAAACAATTTATAGTAAAGGGTATTTATGCCCCCCTCCACATAGTAGTAGAGGGTGTGGCGAAAAGAACCGCACTAAGAATGGTCAAGGAAGGAATGATTAGGCATAGGCCTCAATCTCCTGACGGTGATCAAGCCTGGGATATGCCCCAGGATGATATGTTAAAAAAATTTAGCTTTGTGAAAGAATTCACTATAAAGCTAAGTAACAGGAGCGAGTGGGTCATAACACCATGTTAAACTTGAATAAAAATACCATCAAATGGTACACTGATGGCTCCAAAACGGCAGAAGGAACTGGAATAGGAATATATGGGCCTAGAACTACGTATTTCGAAAGCTTGGGAAAATACCCAAGTATATTTCAGGCGGAAATACACGCTATTGGAAGATGTGTTCAATTCATTATGGATGGGAACTATCGGAAGCAGGAGATTATCATCGTGTCTGATAGTCAAGCAGTCATCAAGGCGCTGAACTCATATGAAATCAGCTCCAAGTTGGTCTGGGAATGCCTAGGGAAACTAAATGAGCTAGGCAAAAGAAATAAAGTAACCCTCCTGTGGGTTCCGGGTCACACAGGAGTGGAAGGAAACGAAATAACGGATAACCTCGCAAAAAAAAGGGCTGGAATGCCTTTCGTAGGGCCTGAACCCTTTTGCGGGTAAGTAGCAGTACAATACTGAAGAAACTAAAAATGGAAATGGAGCAGAGAAAATCCAGTTACTGGGAAAATCTCCAGGGAATGAGGCAAAGTAAAATTCTTCTGGGAACTTACAACCAGAAGAGGTTTACAGAATGCATCAACCTGAGTAAGAACAATGTTCGCATATTAAGAGGAATACTTTCAGACCATTGTAGACTGAAAGGACACCTGAGTAAGCTTGGATTGGAAAAAGATCCTGAATGCAGATTTTGTGGGGAATAGGATGAAACATCCATCCACCTCCTCTCAAACTGCGTAGCACTGTGCAACCCCGAGGGCATTGTACCTGGGTGCATGTGAAATCGAAGAGGGAGACTTACCTAGACTGGGGCCCTCTGATATCCTACACTTTCTAAAAGGAATAGGATTGGAAGGCCAGCTGTAAAGCAGCAAGAATAGGGGACACAGTAGATCTTTTATGTCGCAGTGTAACACCACCCTTCTATTACATACATTACATTACAAAGGGTATTTATTGAGATTTCATTCTAATTTTTAAACGAGTACACTATCACTTATTGAACAATCGAATTTCGAAAGTTTGATTATTGAAAAAGAGAACCGAACAAAATCGGGATTTGTTAAATTTACAAGATTTTTTTGAAATTTCAACTGGCTGTAATTTAACAGAAAAAAAAATATCTTTTAACTGACTATCTGACTAAATTTCTTGCATCTGGATGATACAGAAACACAAAATAATAATTAGAGTGGTCGCACTCGCCTTGCGCTATGCAGAACGATTCGTGTGTCTAGTATATAGTATCAGTGTTAGTCGAGTCTTGATGCGAAATAGTGCAATTCTCCGTTAACGTTTTACACATTGTAAATGTAATACCTTGTGTCATTGTACATATTTATAATATTAAGAACTTAATAATAACGTCAACTAACAGTCGTTATCTATCAATAAATAGTCGCGTCTAACAAATAGAGTAACTCTCATCCCGTAATTGTTAAGAGTTTATAGAAAGAAGTTCAACCCTTCTTCCTAACCTTTCCTAGAAGCGACTGTTCCAAGTTTTCAGCTATAAGGCTGATTCGTTTGGTATCAACATATCCTTAAATGCATAAATTCTGGTGACTTTCGCCACCACTTCCTGGACTCACCATGTATCCATTAATTGATGGACTTTTTAATTACGATTTGTTAATGCCGAAGAGAGGGGGCTAGCTTCAACGAATGACGTAGACGAACTTTGTCTAGCCAGATCGTCTGCCACCTGATTTCCCTCCACACCTAAATGGCTAGGAAGCCAATATAATCTAATATTCTCTATTCAGCTTATATATCAGAATCATGGAATCTCACAACGGGCACCTATCTCTTTCAACTGATTTTTTTATGGCCGTCACAGTGCGATTAGCTTATCGATGTTTGCCGGTGCATAAGTTTGGATGCTGCAGATCTATCAGTTCCTCGTACGTAAATATGTGTCACTGGTAGGTTTAGAATTACATATTTCCAATGCAAAACGTAGGAGTTCATCTTATGGCGCTCGTGGCGCAGAGGCAAGCCAACCTTTGCAACCACTTAGCATTTTGGCCGCACTTGTCAAAACACTAATTAATACACCAAACGTATGACTACGAAAAACAAATGCTTTTTTTCGCTTCAGTAGCATATTATACGTATAAATCTAAGACCAGTTTATTTAATGACACGATACCAATGAATCTAATTTGGATTAGGAAAAAAAAGTAATCGTCGATAACTGTCCAATAACTGATATATCCTTCATATTAATTTTAGCATCCATTCTGGCCAATATACCGACCATAAAATCCTAACATTTCCCCATATTATACATCCCCAGCGTATGATTCATTAGAGTTAATCATTGCCAATAACGGTCAAATTTACGATTATTACGGGACCGATATTTCCACTCGTACATCCCCCCCACTCCTATCACCGCTAATTCCCAATTTCCCTAAATGCCGCACGGGAATAAAAATTCCTAGAACAGCCATAAACGATTAGGGAGATATTCGTTCATACATATATATATTGCTATGGACACACAATGTATATATAATGCTATGGAAATAGGAGTATTGATAATAATTTAGAGTTATTTAAAACAGGTTTTAAAGCCTAATAAATGGAGTCATTTTAAATTAACGTGTATACTCAGTTGCCTACTCTACAAGCAAATTTTGAATTTGTTAAAAATGACTATAAAGATAGACTATCTTAGCATTAGCAGCTACTCATAGCCTTATATATGTGGATATTATATTATATTATAAAAAGTCTATAATATATAATGTAAACTTTATTTTATATGTCAAATCAAGCTTACCTGGTATATATTTTTATTTTTTTATTTTGTATTTTGCTCCGGGAGATTTTTCATTCTTCGGGATGTTTATCCGGTAACAATTTCTGTATTCCTCTCAAGCTAAAGTAAATAACGGTTACTTACCTTCGATTACTGGTTATCCATTTGAATTCGATGTTGGTTTACCTGACAGCGATAACAATCGAAGGCAGATTATTGGTCATTTTCATTTGATCATTCATTCTTCGTGTGGCCACGAAAGACGGCAGTTGTTAGTGAACTCCTATAACAATTTTTACGACACACACTCAGAAAGATCAGAGTTCCACAAAGTGTTTACTTAAAAAGTATAGATATATCACTTTAATAATATAAATCCATACCTTTACTTGGATACATGGTTCTGTTTTGAGTGAATTGAGTGATCTCTAATGATAAGAAAACCAACGGGTAACAAACTCAATCAAACTCTACATGTAATTGCTGGCTAACATCTAGACTGTAGATTGAGTTTTTTACCCGTTGGTTTCCTTATCATTTGCCTGAGAAGAATCCCGGTTAGAATACCATTCCATGATTTGACCGTTACTGGAGCTCGTCCAATCGAACGTCTAACTTGACCCAGAGAATTACCTGCCACACACACATATTCGCATCCAAGGTATTTCATCAAGTATATCCCACCTAAAAAAGAAAATAATTAATTAGTTTCATCGATTCAATGTTAACCAATAAATCAGATTTTTGTAATTTATGTTATCACGATACGTTAGTTTTGGGGTGAAGTTTGTAAGAACCGCCATTAGTTTAGTTATTTTAAGGATTTCAATATTTAAAGGTCGTCTTAAAAAATGACACTAATTGGGTCTATGATTGTAGGGATCTTTACATATATCGGTAACACGAATAGTTGATGATAGGATTACGGATAGACGACTCTGACTTTCAAATTTTACTGTATAATTTTGACGTTTCTTTAACCTCATTTATTTATTTAACATTTTATTTTACTGTAGCTAAAGACAAAAAACTTTAAATTCCGGACATTTGTTCTGAGAAACAGAGCAATATTTTGCTATGATTTCTCTTATATAAAAATGCCTGAATTAATAATTCTTACATAATAAATTGCTATTTTAAGAAATAGGTTATTAATTAAGGATTTACAAATAGGTACATATGTGCACAAAAGAAAACTTATAATTACTTTTGCACGATTGAACATAGCAATATATATATCTTTGCATTTTATAAAAATGCCAACTGTCCTTTGTCGCGACTTTGTCTGTGTAAATCGAGATCCCATTTCCCCCACCCCTATTCCATCGTCGGGAGTGTCGAAGTCGATTTTCTGGCGATACCAGCCTGGAGGTCGCCTTTCAAAGCCGGCCTCCCCGAGGCGGAGAGATCCGATTCCTTTTGATGTACGATATCCCGGGTCGCGAATACATACGAATACATCGTTTGTCTCGTTATACTTAAGAGGAGATCCGACAGACGGGGGTGGCCAGCTCGGATTACTTAGCATGTGCACTGCGAACTGTAGGAAGTGGGCTTTTGATGTGCCGATGAATAAGTTAAGGATCTGCCGTAGGGATACAGAGGAAAAGAAAAACAATAACTGATGGAATTTCTTCAACTTTTGTTTTTTTTTTCTATTTCGTTTGTATGTATAGTGATCGTTGTATATGGTAACTTGAGCGTTTGGTGATGGTATAAAAGAAGACCGTTTTTGAATATATTTGTCGGGTGAATATTTAATACTCTAATAGTTTAATGCCTTAGGTAAAATGTTGTAGTTTGGTGATTAATGTAATTTGCTCAACTAAGCCTTTTTTTTTATTTCATTAACAGAGTGAGAACAGTTTCGGGCGATGTCATACAAGGAAGCATTAAGATTTGGAAACGCCCGAACGAGATGGAGACGCGTGCTTTTACTTTAGCTAAAACGAAGTCCACGAATTAATTAATTCAAAACAGCAATGTAAAGAATTTTTATTAACTTTGATTGTGACGTCATCTTGCACCGATAACTAGTTTGGCTTCTCTTTACAGGAGGACGCAAGTATGACCGAAGGCGTTATTTTTCTGATTTTCAAACGCCCTACTTGAGAGTAACGTGGGATCCGCTGATCAGCATTTGTAACATACAATAAACAATGAAGCAGATAATATACAAAGTAATACCATATTATCTTAATTACGCGAGTCTTTAAACGAAAATAGACTATTATTTCCTGTGAAGTAGACGCTGCTTCAGCAAATGCCACAGTACCTATCATCTACGTCTTAATAAAATGAATTTAAATACTTGGTATTATACAGGATGGAATTTCGAATTCTTACAGAAAGAGAAAAACATTACATGCGATACTCCAATAGTAGCGCAATGTTCTATCGTGTGATAGACGATGAAATACAATTACATGCAAAAGACAGTGGCGTCCTTAGGTGTTTCTTAGCGCTGTTGTATTAAAAAAGGTGTTTTTAAATTATACATGTACAATAAGCAGTACATTTAATTTGTAACTGTAGTAACGTGACACTTTTGGTAATTTTAGATTTTCCAGTAATAATAAATCACTGTAAAATTTATATTCCATTAGTACTACACAATAATGCAATTTAAAATAAAGTAAATAATATTAAAGGCTTGTATGTATAATTACAGACGGTATATTAATAAAAGGGAAGAGTTTACTTGTGAATTCGTTTCCATTGTTGACGTCCAGATATAATACGATATGAAAATAAAAATTTAAAACTTGTAGCAAGAAAAGCAGAAAAGGAGATACATATAATCTTTAATTTTCTCGTTTCTTTCTGTACTTTTATCGATAAACCACGATATCCCTATTCACTTGCGACCGTCATTTCCCATTCGACCGGTATTTATTTCCCTTTTAATCACGCGCGCCTTCGGAGCCTTTCCCTTGACACTTTTTTTTTACGGAAACACACACGTTAAATAGAACACGCCACTGTCTCAAACTCGCTGTTAGACAAAGAAGGCCTTATCAAACTTTATTAGTATTAATTATAAAGCATTTTATTTGGCGGAAGTAGTAATTTAATTATAATAAACAGTGGCGTAGATAAAAAGATTGAAAAATTTGCTTCGACATTAATGCTTCAATTTAAAACTGTCAACTGTCAAATTTTATGAATAGTCCAATGGATAAACAGAGTAATCAGTTCGTTTACTGAGGGAGGTAATGTAGGTAAACATGATGAGAGAATTGGTTATGCGAGATTAAATGATGGTCATGTGTAAGCCCACTGTTACTTTTGGTTAGTAATTTAACCACGATACCCCTATTCACTTGCGACTGTCATTTCCCATTCGACCGCTATTTATTTCCCTTTTAATCACGCCCGCCTTCGGAGCCTTTCCCTTGACACTTTCTTTTTTACGGAAACACTCACGTTAAATAGAGCACGTCACTGTCTCAAACTCCTGTTAGACAAAGAAGGCCTTATCAAAATTTATTAGTATTAACTATAAAGCATTTTATTTGGCGAAAGTAGTAATTTAATTGTAATAAACAGTGGCGTAGATAAAAAGTTTGCTTTGACATTAATGCTTTTTAATTTAAAACTGTCAACTGTCAAATTTTATGAATAGTCCAATGGATAAACAGAGTAATAAGTTCGTTTACTAAGGGAGGTAATGTAGGTAAACATGATGAGAGAATTGGTCATGTCTAAGCCCACTGTTACTTTTGGTTAATAATTTAAACAAAGCAGTCTATCTCATTAACCTTCTTTACAATGTCACAAAGAATTTGATTGATATTTTTAGGCATATTCTTTGTGACAAGAAAGGAGTAGTGCATCCATTCCACTCTTAGTATAAGACGATCTTTTAATATTTTTTATTAATCCACAGTTCTTTCCAGTCATCACCTTTACACCATCACTACATATTGACTGCATTTTGTCCAATCTATTATATTTATTACTCATAAATAGAAGTGTTGTTTCAACAACGGATACTTGTACGTTGTTTTTTTATACTTACAGGTCAATATGTCCGCTAAAAGACGTTTCACTGTATATAGATTACTGAGATATAAATCAGATACTTTCCTTACTCAAGTACTCATTCAGCTTTAACGGTAGATGTCGTTCTACTTCGATAAAACTCACGGTATACTACTTCAACAGCGAGCATTCATTATAAATAAAAGCGCGAAGAGGCTGCTGAAGATGCGTGAATCGATTGAAACTGTACAGACTCGTAGTAGAGCCATAACAAAAGCACTTCAACGAATTCAGCTCTTTCTTGCGTGTATATCATTATAAGTCGTCTTGTACTTGTCGGTTTGAAATACTGTATCGGTTGTGCGGATTAAATATTCGTTTTGAATTAAAAGAATCGATTTAATTTTAACTAACTAATTTTGGATAATCAATTATAAAAACAATATTCTAGAAGATTCAACCTATAAAATACAGTATCATTTTGAGTTAAAAGAACCTTTTCGTATTTATTTATATTCTATGTGATGAATTCTCATCTTTTGTTCAATGTTTCATTGTATCTATTTTTCAAGAGCTTATAAAAGCATACTTCCGACGCAAACGCTGGACTCCTTCACAATTTACGTAATTTATATGATACAAAACAAGAGAAATGTGTCAAATCTAGCTCTCAGACGCTCCGTTTGTTTAGTTATTTAAACGCTATTCTCACTGGCTTCCTTTGTCAGGTCAGATGCGACCGTGTATACTGTAAATATTAGATGCGGATGTAGTGTTACCAACATTATCATTCCTGCAAAACGATAATAATAAAAATATACCTGCTTAGAGGCTTTAGAAGTACATACCAAATACCAACAACATGTTTGCAATGCCATTCTTTAGTCCTGTAAATATATACATTACGATGTAATGAAAATTTTATTTTTACTTAACACTAGACTACCAAAGGGTATTATTATATCTAGAAACCGGATTATATGCAAGGAATATATGCGCATATATATGCATCGATTTTTGAGAAAATATGCAAAAGCTGGGGCATATATGCAAAAAAATTGCGACAATATGCAAAATTTTTACATAAAATAAATAAGAGCAGAAATTTAAACATTAACTTTATTGCACAAAATTTTTTCACAACATATTTCTAAAACAATTTATAAGTAAATGTTTTTCAAAATTGTGTAAAAGAAAGTTTTGTCTTCTATCAGAATACATATGTTTCGAAATAGAAAAGCTTCTTTCAACATCCACAGATGTAATTGGTGCATTTTTTAACTTTGCACTACACTCTAAACTAAACTTAAAGTCGAAATCGTTTACTGTTTCACCTTCCAAAATTTTCTTAACTTTCTTCAATTTCAAATAAATTATAACTTTTTTAAATTTATCGTATATGGAATTACCTATTGTACCCTTAACCTTCTTACATAGCATATCAAATTCGTCTACTATTTAGACTGATTCCGAGAGCGACATCCCTTGCGTTTCTAGTTTACGAATGGAACTTGAAACAAAGCTATAATTTGACTTAATATACAAAAGGGTTTTGTAACAATTCTGTTGATGTTACTATCTTTTTACAGATTTCTAGAGCAATGCAGTCAGCAGTGATTTCAAGGATTACATTTTTTATTCCATCAAAATTATCGGCGAAAAAAATTACAGCCTCTAACCGTGTACCCCATCTCGTAATAATCGGTTGAGGAGGCAACTTAACACCGGGAAGTCGCTCCTTATAAAATTGGATTCGTAAAGGTGCTTTTAAAAATACTTTTTTGACATTGCTAATTAAATTATTAATCAAAGGGAATTGACTCCTAATGTCTTCGGCTACACGATTGAACCCATGAGCTAAACAAGTGGTATGAATAATGTTACTATAAAAGAATTTTAAATTTTGCGCGGCTTTTATCATGTATGGTGCAGCTTCGGACAACAGTAGTAAAATTTTTCCACAAAGTATACTTCCAGGTAAAAAGAAATTTGATAAACCTTCTTGAACGAAATGAGCAATTGTCACATTATTTGTTTTTTGAAGTTCTTTACAATAAATTAAGTATGATTTATCTACAATATCTTCATGAAGAATTCCTATTAACAAATGGCCAATATAACGGCCACACTTATCCGTACTTTCATCTACCATGATATAAATAAAATTATTCCCTACCAATTGTTGAATTTCTGCTATTGTTTGCTGGTAACAAGATGTGACATAATTTTTTCGTAAGGTACTTTCGTCAGGTATATTATGTTTGCAATATTTTTGCCGAAATGATCTCAAATTAACATTGTTTAATCTTGCTAATGGTATGTTAGACGAAATTAATGCGTTACACAGATCCGTATTATATTCTTCTTGTTCCGAATTTCGTGAAGTTGATGCCACACATCGACGTATAGATTGCTGCACACATGCGGATCGCTTTAGTTTTTCACATTTTCCAATATGTGATGGAGTTTTAGCGTGTTGATCAATCAGGTATTTTCTCTCAGAAGACACCTACAACAACAATTGTCATTTTATATCAAAAGTTAAAGAATTTAAAAACAATCGTAAAGCTTTTAGTAAAATTAAACTTACCAGTTTACTGCAGGCTCGACAAAATATTTTGTCGCCATCCTTTACCAGTTCAGGATATGGTTTAATCCATAAAGAAATTTTGTTCGCTATACTCATTGTATGTACAACGCACAGTATTTAAAAACGTAACACAATTACATGCTGTTTCGCTCAAAGATATTCAATGAATGAATAGTTTATTTGGGAATTATAATAATATAAACGTATTTACCACATCCCTTCTGCTAGGCGAAATTAAACACGTGCAGTTCTTGGAAAAAAAGTATTAGAGAAATCAATGTAAAAGATTTATCGCACTGAGAATTGTCGGTTGTCGATCTACATTAGGAATTACTAGGAATTTTTACTAATAGAAAGGATAAGAAAAAGCTTAAATATGCAATATATGCAACTTTTGTAAAAATATGCGTTGAAATGCCTAAATATGCAATATATGCAATCACTAATTAGCGCTAATTAACTTCAATTAGTGTAATACGTCTACATATAGACTATAATTAAAGATATGCAAAAAATAAAATATATGCACTTTGCATATAATCCGGTCTCTAATTGTATCTATCAGTGTTTCTAGTTTTTCCATTTGTAACTGCCTCTACAACAAATTAGTTGTCCCAAATCTTTCATCTCGTTTCCTACCACTACTGTGTGACCCGAAACCCACAGGAATCCACTAAAGAACACCCGCTATTTATGGGTATTTGACAAAAAAGTGTCCGATGAATTCCATGAATCGTACTATCGTCATATTGACCTATTTACGGGGTGAAATCATCCATTAAAATTTCATGCTGTGATAATAATTTTTCTATTACATTTTCTGGGTCTTTACAATATCAGCAGCCGAACTTTTTTCGGCCTATCGAGAAAGGAACGCTTTTGTTTTCTCATTTTCGCCATCGTACTCACCTTAATAAACATCCCACGCACCCTGGCGGGACACTCTGATGAGTTTGTAATGAGGAATGCTCTAGTAATCCAGTAGGCCGTTGTTCTCCCGATACAGGACCTTTTCTAATTAAACGACCGTCAAGTGTACGCTCCCGGCATACGAATAACTAAAAGCGGGGGTGGGGGGTAACTTCCAACGTACTTTAATCAACGCGCCATCGGCCCAAAAGAAGAAGAGACCCCGAAGGCAGCTGTTGTAGCCACCGCCCCGTAATTACACTGTGTACCTCACGCACGGGACGTTTTGTACACCGGTGCTCGAAAGTATCTCAGCTTCCCCTCCCGTAAAGGTAGTCGTTGGGGATGGTAATTAACATGCACGCCCTCTCGCGGACGTTACGCCATTCGGGTGCATTCTAGTGGCGAGAAAATATAGTGAGGGTGTCTGAAGGGAAAAGATTATGCGGTTCTAGACGGTGGGGGCGGTTTGAGACTGTGCAGATATATCAGGAATCGGGAAATCGTTCAGGGTTGAGTGGGTATACAGCCTCGAATTTAATTTTTGCCCCCTTGTATAGGAGAAAATAGCGGAGATTAACAGCTGTGGCGTAATGAATAGCTTAGACGCCCTTCGTCCTGGGTGATATTAAATTGAAAACTTGAAGATTTAGTGTTGCGATGCAAATATAAATTTTACCACATCAATGCAAGCTCCACGCAAAAATAGAACTGCAAATATCAGAATTAGACGATGAAAGACACATCTTTTAAAATGGTTCAGGAATGATATAAGAAGAGAAGATAATGATTGAACCATTAACAAACAAAGAAAACCTAGAAGTACCGAGGGAAAATCACAGAAAAAAGTGGATTCAAGAATCCATGCCAGAAAAGTGAAGTATGTGGATCTATTTAGTTTTGCGTGAAAACTGGATGCTTCAACGAGTTGGTGAACTGACATCATCAGCTTATAAGAAGAACATTTTATTTAATTTATAATCTCAAAAAGCATTAAATTCACTCATCTTGATGCCATCTGGACTTATTTAGTTTTCATATTAAATCTGCTTGCTCTATCGCAGGGCTTGTACATTTTTGCTCGAAAATATGTTTCAGGCTAACGGACTTGTTTAGTTTTGCGTGAAAACTTTTTTTTTCAATTACAGTTTATGCGGGACTATTCTTATTTCTTCTCAATCAGTGTAGTGGCGTTCTGTATGAGAACATTTCGGAAATTCGAAACCTTATTATCGTTCTTCAAAATAACAACGATTTCTTTTGTGTAAAAAATGTGTAGAAGGCATTATCTTCCATCGAAAATGGAAAATAATCGGCACTTTCCAGGAGTTTCTTCCTTGAAGGGCAATACATAAAGTTATAATTAACTGTATTAGCGATGAAACGTAACTGCATGTTTTCGGGAATTCTTTTTTCACCTAATCTTATTAAAGCTTATTTATGGATTTGAGCGGTTACTCTAGGATAGATAAAATTCTATTTTAATATGCTTATTTTATTAGAAAAAGTATAATTACATTTAAATTACATTTTGGCGCCCAATGTGGGGCAACGTATTATATTACATTATGCACCTCAAACGACTTAAATCTTCTTCCTTTTTCGTTATATTATTATTATATTATTATTATAATTCCAATACAGGAATAAAATCTTTTAAAATGAATCAGGAATGATATAAGAAGAGAAGACAATGATTCAACCACCAACATACAAAAAGAACTTGGAAGAATATTACACAAAAGAATGGATTCCAGAACACACTAGACATACAAACTGGTTCTTTAAACCTACACACTTTGAAAAACATCTTAATTTTAATTCATTACCCATATCAGAAGAGTGATTTTATTTATCTGGAGAAAAGGAGACCTACACAATAGTTCTCCTAACGAACTACACTGTGAAACAACAACAATATACGTAAAACCAGATCGCACATTATGCAGTTTTTTTACATTTCAAAATTTTCCAATAAATGTAGTAAATTTGCTGTGGATGCACATAGAAAACAATTTCCTTAAAGGGTCGAAAAGTTACAAATTATGGCGGAATATATATATATATATATTAAATTTTTGTATTTATTAAGTTAATATTAGATATAATTAAAAGACATTTCAAAGAAAACATAGTTAATATAAGAATCAATGAATCTAAATACCTACACCGTTTTTCATAAATCATCATCTGTGTTTAAGAGGTTGACGCAGTATTTATGGTATTTAATTTTCCAGAAATTACAACACTATGAAGTTTCTAATTGGGTATTACTACTGACCTGTTCCAATCCTATTTGAGTGATGAGGACAATAAATGTATGATATTTCAATTACGAATCTGGTTCTTATAAGTTTACCGATGATCTCTTCTGGGCCCGTTGTTATTCGCTGTTTTTGTTGGTGATATGACCCGAATTGTAAATTCTTATGATTGTCTTATGTATGCAGATGATGTACACATTTTTTCTGCAGATCAACACTTTGACCGTGTAACGTTTCACGTACGCATAAAATGAATTGTTTAATTTATCGATCGCATTTAGAATTATAATTAAGAATTTAAAAGTAATTTTTATCAATTTATTTTAATTTCATTACGACACATTCTTTAATTTATCACTTATATCTAGTTTTCGAACGTATGTATTTGTATATTGCTTTCTGAACACACCTGTTTGTAATATCAATGCTGTTTTTGCTTTATTAATTGTATATTTCCATGAAATTTTTTGCACTTTTTTATGTATATGTATTGACTCAGCCCACTAGAAATAAAGAACTTTATTCTGCCCTTTTGCCCTGCTATGTATATATAAACTTACCTTATGATATTCCCTAGGTAAATAAAATTGTTTAAAAATACCCATCTTTTGACTAATTAGATTACAACCCTGGCTTGCTCACATTACTTAGCTACTCGTAAAGCAATTTATTTAATCTATTTTGCATCCTATCAAATTATTACTTGCAAACATAACCTTTTTTACCGCCTGTCAAACACGCGCAATAAATTCATTTTGCGAATTTTATTTTACAACGCCATCTATGCTTCAAGGCATTAGTTTTGTTAAGGGAGAAAACTGCACAAGCTAATATATATTTGATATACTGTTATAAGGAACAATTAAACAAATTTTATTCCGAAATATTTAATTTCCATTCTACAATATCTGTTACTGCAAGTTAACCCCGACAACTGTTTGCTATACAGTCGAATAGATCGCTTTTGGTAGGGAGCTATCTACAGTGCAATGTAGAAACTAATCGCTATCTAGTCATTTCTGTCATTTACGAATCTAGTTTAAACGAAATGACTAGTAGGAAACTATCAGCGACTGCGTTTTAATTTAATAAGTGGAGTAAATATTGAACATTTTAAGTTTACAAACCTCTTTCGCGCCAACATAATGGCAGTATAACATGGGTTACTTTGTTCAAGTTATTTTCGCAATATAGGCGGTTTTTCTGGAAAACAAACACACTCTCCATGAATATGCGGAGCGAAACGATACATTTTCCATCGCATACTTAAAATATATTGTTTAAAAACAGAAAGTGAAACATGCATGAATAGGCGATATAGAAAATTAACAAAAAATTTAAATGTGGAGCTGTAAATGTAGATAAAATTGCATGGCTTGCCTCGGGAATTGTTGTAGAAATAAAATAAACATAAGAGTAGCTAATTAAACAGTCTAATTATGATGAACAACTTGAAAAACAAAACTGGGATACACAGAAGAGAAGTTTACAGATATCTGCTACAACAAATATTACTTTAGTATGACATTCGTCACATAGATGGCACACCAAAAAGTATGCTTTTTAATTTCTTCTTATAAACTACGCAAAGGATATTAGATATTAGAGAAATTACAGTATAATATATTATTCAATTAAAATAGAAATTGGAGTTTTATTGCAAAAAAATTGCGGGGTTTTATTTTTTTCTGTAATTTTGCAGTGGAAAAAAACAATATTATGTAAAAAAAATATTTTAAAAATCCTACTATTTCGTCTTGAATCTGAAAGTGTAAAATGTGTGTTTCACAGTGTAACAGTAAGGACATAATTGTTGGCACCTCTGATGTTTTGTAGACACGCTTTCGTGACCTACAAATACAAAGTGAACTTTTAGGGACATCTTCTAGCGATAGGGAAATAAATAATCTTAAGTATTATATTATTATGTATAACATAATAGATATTATTTTATTAATGTGATGTTTATTTGACGTTGAAATATTTAAAGGAATCATGACTAGTAGTGGAAGTTATAAGCAAATAGCTTTATAAGTTTTTACATAGACATAGAAGTTAACTGCATAATGTATTATAAATAAAACAAGAAAAAAGTTTTATTCACTGCTTTAATAATTTAATTTGTTTAATTATACCATTTTACTACTTCTAACAAAATTCTCCGTTCAAATCTTTTTAGGTTTCCAATATCCTAATTGATATGTAATACTTGTTGGTACGAAAAATTATGGAGAAACATTCATTGTTAAAATATATTGGCCTTGTCACATTTATTTTTTAATAATCTATTAAAGCGTTTAAATTGCAAGTTTTCGGAATCTATTTTCAGAGTATTCGAGCAGTTTTCCATAAATTTGTCTATATAAATATCCTACTGTTTTACATTTCTTTGTCCACTGTAACAGCACTATAATACAAAATGCAAAATGAATATATTTGATATAGAAAACATAGCAGAGAATTTACCACATTTTATTTATCAGAAAGAAAACAAAACTACATCTCGTTTTTTTTTAGAATTATTGAAGCATGTTTCCACAGCACAATGTATTGCAGTCTTTGATCACTTTTTATTCATTGCAAGAACTTATTTTTGCACACTTTAGAGCAAATAAAAGCAAAACTGTATGCTACGATGAAACGATCTAATGTCTTTCACAATAACTATACACACCACACAGAAATACACACGAACTAGTTATCTAATAAACAGTATACAAAATTAAAAAGATAAAATAATCTAAATAAAACAAATTTTGTTGATTTATAAAACATAAACAATAACATTACGCCATCTTGAAAAGATTTTGTGCACAAAATATTCGATACTACGAAAGTCCGTCAACTGTAACTAGTATAATAATAACAATAAAATCACTAGTATCCCGGTATTTCAATTCAAATGCATAAGAGAAAGTGAATACGCACGCCTCGATGTATTAGGCAAGCGTCCCAAACGTATAATCATAAATCATAATTGAAGGAATTTCCCAAGAATATGTTTACCAGATGTTTACGGTCGAAACACGCACCATCTCTTTTCAGAATTACCCATCACTTTCTAAATTGTCACTTTAAACTTTTTCTCAACAATAGTAAGCGAACGGTACTAGTAGCGCCATCTCATGTTCAATATATTCGACAGAGAGTTGCATTAGAGTGATTTAGTTCGTGTTACGAAAATAGAAGAATAAACTTAATTTTTTTAAAGTATTTATGCATTTTTTTTTTTATTCTAAAGTGACATTTAACGAATGTGTGTTTGAAATATGTAATTAAGCATTTAAAACACTAGTTTACGTCAGTATAAATCTTGCGTTGATTGGAACTTGTGCTAATGTACTAATAACTCGTTTAAAATAAGATTGATTCCTGATCATTCTAACAGCATTTCTATATATAAAATAGCAAAATATAATTAAATTTTGCGCCCAACGTGGGGCAACGTATTCTATTACATTATGCATCTAACGCGACTTTTTTTCCTTTTCCATTTTTATTAAAAATGCAATCAATTTCATTTAAACCTAAATGGGGTTGATGTAAAGTTAAAATTAAAAAATATACGTTTACAAACTTAATTCTCGCAAAACAAATTTCACAGCAATTTAAAATCAACTGGGTTCATTCAACTATACAGCGAACACAAAAAAAAAACGACGGCATAATGAATAGCACGTTTTCAATAAAAGTGCCACCTCTCTCCCACCTCAAAAATTAATGACACTTCCCCGCATACAGATATATAGACGGGTGCTTCAATTAATAAACACCCCAAAAAGCGGACGCGAGGAAAGAGACCTTTCATCCACCGGCCACAGCGCATTGTTCGGCAAATAACCCCGTGCAATTTTTGTCATATTTCAACCCCCCGAATCGACCGAGGTGCCGTTCGCAGTTTTCACCAGATAGATGGCCATTGGCCTGTCGGTGAGGGGTAAATTGGCCGTAACTCATTCAACACCTCTCCCTCCCCTCTTCCACCCTGCATTCAATGGCCCGGGTCGATCGGCCACTCGAAACGGTTAACGATTTAAATTTTAATCGTGAATTGAATGCTCATCTGGACGCCTAAATAGATGCCCCGGGAGTGGAATGGGATTATCATCGTCAATAGGGCGCTAATTACCTAGCCGGGGATTTTCCTAACTTCTTTTATTATATTTATTCCGTTTGGATTCGGCTGTCGTACTCCTACGCTGTCGGAGATTTAATCCCTCTCTCCGTATAGAATTACCGCCATTTATTTCCACGGAAAACTTAGCCGCGAAAAGCGCATTCATTTGGATAATACAACTTTGGTCGCGTCCTTTAGCGTCGAGCAATGAAACGGTACATAATTTCTAAAGGAATGAATGGGAAACGATTATACGGTGACATAGCGGCTGAGACAGATTGCGGAAATTAAATATCTGGATGGGTTGGGCAAATTATTCTGTGGTAAACCTGGATTTTTATCCTATTTTGCATCCAGGATTTGTAAAGGATTTAAATGAAATTAATTGCATTTTTACTAAAACAGTGAGAGATGTAAGAGAGTCCTCGTCTTTAGTTCACGTTGATGCATAATGTAACAGAATACATTGCCCCACACTGGGCGCTAAAATGTAATATTAAATTTTACAAATTTTAAATGGATTGCTCTTACGATCTAATAATATATCTTTACTTTTCACCATCGTATTTAAATTTAATTTGGAATAATAAGGAGTTCAAGTTCCAATCTAATTGATTTAATTGTTTTTTACTGCATGTTTCGATCAACGATCACCCTCGGGCAAAAAACGTCAAAACTTTGTTTAATATACTATACTATACTATTTATTGGCAAAACTACAAGCCTGATAGTATGTACACTTCTCACAGGAAAAATCGGGACACCAGTAATTCAGAATTTTAAAATTTCTTGATTGTAAATGCAACTTTCTGAGGACATATTCACTTATCATAGCCATAAATCACTTACTTATGTATATTACTGCGATCAAAGGTAACGACTAGAAATTTAAACAGAAAAATAAATATATAGAGAGAAAAGGTTTATGTATAGAATAAACAAATCGGAGTTTCGGTGGCGGCGTTTCCTTTAGAAATACGAATGAAAAAAAAATACCTAACAACACAAAAAGAACTCTTGAATAGACGGCTTCATTTAGAAATATATGTGTATTTAACTTGTTTGATGTTATGTAGAGATCATTCTTTTGTAAGAAAACGTGGTGATGGGATTTTATTATTTAATATTATGTTACTTGTTAGTGCTGCTTTGATATTAGTTACTTACTTCGATTTATGCTCACGAGTATTAGTTTAGCAATAGACAATATGTCAGTCAACCTCCTCAGTTTTGGGATAATGTGATTTTGACAGATTTATTGACTACTCTATAATTGATGTATTAATTACTATTGTTGTTTAATATTCTTAAATATTGTATTACCATAAAGTTTTCTTCTATCTATAAAAAATTACCAAAACCAGGTTTAAGATTATTTATAAAATTCTTAAATAAAGCAATTAAGTTCGCAAAGAAATTATTTATTTTATGAACCCTCCGTTTATTGTATTTTCAGGGAAATATGTATATCTTAACTATCGCCTGTGTAATATGACGTCGTTGATCTATTTTCTGGAAATATGGCCAACACTCTTTACAAACTGTCTTTATGTAGCACAGGTTTATTAACAATTATGTAAACATTATTGGATTTATAATACATAACAAACATTGTAAGAAAGCATATTGTTCGTCAATCTCAGTTAGTGCTAAAATATTGATTGTTGAATTTGATACATCTAATACTTTTTCGTTGCTACTGCCCGAAGCTGTGTTACAGACCAAAAGTGTTAGCTATATTTCAATAAAATAGAACGACATTGGATTACACAGGCGATAGTTAAGATATATTTCTTGAAAATACATTAAACGGAGGGTTAATAAAATAAATAATTTCTTTGTGAAATTAATTGCTTTAAAAATTTTGTAAATAATCTTAATCTGTTTTTGATAATTTTTTAATACATAGAAAAATATTTTGTAGTAATACAATATTTAAGAATACTAATCAACAACAATGAATACATCAATAATAGTGTAATTAATCAATGTGAAAATCACATTGTTGCAAAAACTCAGGAGGCTGATTGACATATTGTCTATTGCTAAAGTATTACTTGCGGGCATAAATCAAACTAAGTATATAATTATTTAATTTTAAAATCCCGCGGCCATATTTTCTTAAAAAAAGAATTATCTCTACATAACATCAAACAAGTTAAATACATATATGTGTATTTCTAAATGGTGCCGTCTACTCAAGAGGCCTTTTATTTGTTATGTATTTTTTTTGCATTAATATTTCCGTATTCGGTATTTCTAAGGAAACACCGCCACCGGAATTCCAATGTGTTTATTTAATGTATAAACCTTTTTCTCTATATATATATTTATATTTCTGTTTAAATTTTTAGTCTTTACCTTTGATCGCAATAATACACACAAAAAGTGATTTATGGCTTTGATAAGTGCATATATCCTCTGAAAGCTGCATTTCACACCAAGAAATTTTTAAAATTCACATTGCTGGTGTCCGATTTTTCCTATGAGGAAGTGTTTGTAAAGCACTAGATATATATAAAGATGTGTCAGTAAACTATTAAGATCATGTGATGAGAGAACTCTTAAGTTAAAAGCACAATTAATGACAAAACACAATTACAATAACACATTAAAATTTAATAAAATATCAGAGAAAGCAAACAACAGAAAGGTTTGTTAGTAATAATTTGACAGCATGCAAAATAGGTTAAATAAATTACTCCACGAATAGCTAAGTGAGTAATGTAGACAAGCCATGGTTGAAATCTAATTAGTTAAAAAACGGGTATCTTCATTAAACAGTTTTATTTACATACGGAATATCATATACATGAGGTTAAGTTTTTTATTTCTAGTAGGCAGTGAGCACATAAAAAAGTGCAGAGAATTACATGAACATAAACAATACAGTAATCGAGAAATTATAACAGATAGCTTATCCATATTATAAGTGTTCGAGAATTTAAAAATCAGACTGATTTGTTATTAAATACTTGGGATATGTTGCGTGAAAGGGGTGTAAAATATTTTTGGACTAGGGCTCACGTAGGTACAATCGATAATGAGAGGGAGGATCAATTAGTGAAAGAAGCGGTGTCTAGGGGAGATAGCTCGAATATTAGATTTGAGCTAATCTCGGCTAGTTTAGGGATAAACTTGATTACGATTGGCAGAGTAGGTAAGATATTTCTTCAAATGGCAGATCGACTATGAAATTTATAGGTAGTGTTACACGTTTTAGGGAAATGTGGGCTAACTTATCGTATCAGGCGATCGAATTAATAACGGGAATCACTGTAATTTTAAATCATGTTACTCACACTGATGTCATTTTAACGTATATGTGCACATGTGTTGGTCTAACCTCTTTGGTATCCTGTGATATGTTTTTTATGTTTTCTAAACGTTAGTTTCTATTACTCTAATGTAAGTATTAGACTAGTTCACTGATTGCATACTTTGATGTTCTCTAGCTTGTATCTGATGAAGTAAACGATGTTTTACGAAAGCTTACACATTTAAAAAGAAAAATACTGTCTGTTATTTAATTTCTGCCCAATTATGCATTCTTTTGAAACTTTCTTTTTTTTTATTGATTTCACTTTTTTTTTTATATATGCTTTGTGACAAAATAGCAAATATAAGTACTCATCAAGAAAATGGAATTATATTCCAAAAATCGCGTTAAATGCATCGTGTAGCAGAATATATTGTCCCCACGTTGGGCGCCAAAACAATTTATGATATAAACTTTGACAAAATAAACAAAATGAGCACATAGGTATTTCCCTGTTAAAATGGAATTCTATTTTAAGAAGCTCTACGCAAGCAACCCCTCTACTTCATAAAGAAAATCAAGCAAAGAAGAAAAACGTGCACTTAAGTTTAATCACTAATGCAATTAATTATAACTTATTCCGTCCCCCTTCAAAGAAAAAAAAATACTACCTCTGGAAAATGCCGGTTATTCTCCCCTTTCCAAAGAAGATAATTCGCCTAAACGGATCCACCCTTACAACGAAATTATCCCTAGCAAAATTAACGAGATAAACTTCGTCATACCTGTTTTTCTCTGCAAGTGTATACAGCTTGTTTCAAAAGAAATTTGACACCCTTTACCCCCTAATGACGAAGATATTTAGTATAATAAGTTTTTATCAAAAGAGTAAACAAAGTGGAATATAATTATAAAAAAATACTGACAGGATATTCTGTGTAAAATGATTTTGAAGTCTTGTTTGATATTTGACTTTAGGTTTAAATTAAAATAAGATTTAAGAGAAAAAGATAATTATTTATATTGCGAAATGTTTGTTAAATGCAATAATATTAAAGTTTTTATTCACGTATAAATGATGTTTGTAAGATTTTTTTATACTTTCATCTATTTGCATTTTTGCATTTGGTGTTCACATAATTTAAAGATACATTTTGTGTTGTAATTATTTCTAATATTTTTTCTCTACATATAAACATAAATACACACGCAGAACAAGAAAATTCTATGTGACAATTTACATCAATATAACAAAGAAAGCCGATTAATTCAACCGAACAATTCACTGATGTAGGTACATTATCGTCGGCGGCATACGTCCCAACAAAAGGGCCATGTGTCGTGTGCGTCCTGCGCTGGGATTATCACGACCCGCCGGGTTACGTCAGAACGGGAGGAACGTGCGTGCGCCCGTTATCAACTAATGGCGATATGTAATGTGACAGGGAACCGACTGGGGAACGCTGCCCTTATCGCTCTGATATTAATTTCGCATTCTGGAAACCGCTGTTTCTGTTAATGCGTGAATTTTTGTTCGTTTGAGATCGTTACATTCATGAATTGCCCCACACTGGGCGCGAAAACATATTTCTTTTTTATTGTCTTGATATTAATTTCGCATTCTAGAGAATAACAGCAGGGCTGCTGTTATAATGTATTTCTTTGTCGTGTCTTTTCGGACTAGCAGATTTATTAATGAGTTGCCCCGGTTTGGGCGCCAAACTTTTTGATTATCCTGGTATTAATTTTGCATTCTCGAATGACATTTTTGCTAAAGCGCAATACATTTCCTTGTTATTGTCATATTTTTTAATTACCCCACGTTGGGCGCTTAAAATCAATTTTTGTGAGGCAACTAACATTAATACGCATCGAAGGATATCATTTCTGGTATGAAACAATAATGTATTTCTTTCGCATTATCAGATCTATGAACGTCCATGTTAGGTACAAAAAATTAAATTCTTCTTTATTGAACTAATAAAACTATTTTATATGATAGGTCTGCCATAATTCAATGCACTCCTCTGTTGTTTGTTTTCAGATTGTTTTATTTATGAATTGCCCCACCTAGGGCGCCATAGTACATTTTTTTTTATATTACTCTAACATTAATTTCGCATTCCAGTACGTATTTCTGTTATGATACAATGGGCATCTTTGTTGTACTTTTCGGATTATCACATTTATAAATGGCCCACGCCGGGCGCAAAAAATACATTGTTTTATTACTCTGATATTAATTTCGTATTCTAGAACGACATTTCTATTGTAATGCAACGGATTTCTTTGTTATTCCTTTACGTTTACTGACTTTATAAATGTATCAGATTTCTTTTTATCGCTCTTGGTAATAATTTCGCATTTGACGAAATATCTCCCCAAAGAAGCATTACATTTCTTTGTCGTTTCTTTTTGCATTAACAAATTCATGAATGCCCCATGTTGGGCGCCAAAAATAGTAATAAATAATTCTTTATTGCACTTATAATAATTTCGTATCTCAGAACGACATTTCAGTGCAATGCACAATGCATTTCTTGTTGTTTGTTTTAGATTGTCACATTTACGTGAAGTGACCATACATCCCGCTTTTTAACAATTTGTCCCGCCGTCCTGCAGTGTTTTGAAAAAGTCCCACTTTTAATCAAATATTTGTTGACACTATGAAATATGAATTACGGCTTTCGCGCGCAAAGAATTGAGATGTTGCATTTTATTGTTATTCTTATAAACTCGAATAAAATATTGCTTTTTTTAAATCTAACTGCGCGTTTTAATATAATTTCCTAATGTAATGTACCTTTTCACGTAACTTTCTATTGAATTATTTATTTATTTAAATGTTTATGCTTAAATATATATTCTATTTTTGAAAGTATGTATAACTTTGATTTTTTTTTACTTTTATTTATGATTTTTGCTTATAATAACCGGGGACGTCTTACCAACATTAAAATCTGCTCAATTTACATTTACGAGGTAATCCACGTTGGGCGCCAATTACCACGTTTATAAATGTTTATATACAGTGTGTTAAAAAAAGGTTGTCGGATATTTTACCCAATTGTAGTACTGGTGGAAATAAACAAAAAAGTCTTAGTCAACATGGTCGCAATTCAACTGTTTTTGACTTATAGTCGATTGCATATTAACTGAAGTTCAGTTATCCTGAAGAAGCTGTCAGTATGAAACAGCGAAACGTTGAGGCGAAAGTTTTTGATACACGGCGAAACCCGCAAGAAGCTGTTAGTTATAGTTACACCGGCCGTGAAAGCCTACGCAGTGTTATCGATTGCATATTGTTGATCGATTGCATTTAATGTTTAGTAGGATAAAAATTTTCAAAGAAATTCTGATCGTAATGTAAATTAAACAAATGTTTATTTAAAGTAAAATACTAAGAAATTGTTCTACATGTCCACCGTTCATTTCTAAGCACTCTTCACACCTTCTTATGAAGATCGGCGCAATCTTTCGAAAATTCCTGGAGTCCGAATTTCTCGCAACAATTTACGATTCGTTGCTGAGTTCTTCAAATTGTTTACAGATGCTTGCGTATCACTAATTGTTTTAGATGCTCCAAACATAGAAGTCTAGGTGTCAGGTCAGGGGACCTAGGAGGCCATGCAGTTGGGCACCCCGTCCTATTCCATCTCTCATTGTAATCTTGATTTAAGAATTTCTACATACGATGGAAAATGCGCAGGAGCTCCTCGTGCATAAACCACATTTTTATATCTGTTAAAAAGTGGCACGTCTTCCACAAAACGGGTATTCATTTCTTAAAAAATCAAGTATACTTGTCCGTTAAACGATTAGGGAGAAATTCTGGACCAATTAAACAGTCTCCAAAAATAGCAGAGCCAAACATTTAGCGAAAGACGGTTTTGGTGATGCAGTTCAACAACACATGGGGATTTTCATCTGCCCAGACGTGATGTTTAAATTGAATATTCGTTCTCTTGTAAACCCAGCCTCGTTACTAATATAAATCTGAGTCGCAAAATTTGGAGTTTTTGGCCAGCTTTCGTAAAACCCAATGACAAAGAACCCTACGTGCATCATAATCGAGAGGAGTAAGAATTTGTACGCGTTGAATGTGGTAGGGATAGAGCTGCTGTTCCCGCAGAATTCTCCAAATGAGAGGATTGATGACGTTCAGTTCTGCGGCAAGTCTTCGGGTGCTTAATATTTGGGTTGTCTTCTACCCGTCTCAAAATATCTAATTCTACTGCGGCAGAAGAAACTGATCTAGGTCTACCAGAACCACCATTAATTTTAATGAACCAGTTTCGGACAGCCGGATATGAAGTCTTGAGAAAATCTTATCACTCGGTAACAACGATTTGGAAATTCTTCGCATACATACGCCGTGCTTCAGTGGCATTACCATTCGCACGAACATACATAAAATGCTTATCGGCCATTTCTGTATTTCTGTACTTATGCATAATTTGAGAACAAAAGAAATTGACGCAAATGATAAATAATCTTGATGACAGATGTCTGACAGAACTAATTTTAAGTCACAATCAATTGTTTTGACAAGGGAAACTATTCTCAAAACCGAAAAATGTTTTTTTTTATTTTAAATATTGCAATCGACTACATGCCAAAACAGTTGAATTGCGGACCCATGTTGATAAGACTTTTGTTTCTTTCCACCAGTACTACATTTGGTAAATATTCGACACCTTTTTTTAACACTGTATCTCTTATTGTAGAAAATATTTTTTTAAATAAAATGAGCAAACCAGTAATAGCTAGGTCCACTCCACCAATATCTCTTTATTTCTTTGCTGAAATAAAAAGATATTTGTGGAGAGATTGTATTGCTTCTCTTTGTTTATCTTATGCATCACACTACGTCAAAACTGAATTTTATTACTATATTATATTTGTATTATTCTGATAATAGTCTGTTCGTTTTACACTATTAGTTTGTTGAAATGAACAAAATGATGGAATCAACAATATTAAAAACCAAGAACAAATAACTAAATCACACCTTTTAGATTAGCTTCCTATTTGATTTATTTGAAGTGATCATTTGACCTATATTTCCAGATGATTATTAAAGGGGTAAAGAGATAACCAAACTTAGTTCTGATTGGTCACTTTATTAAAAAAAAATTGGTTTCTATTAAAATCTGAAGAAACCTGAGTGGCTACAGGTTAAGATATTTTGTTATTCTATGCAACACATTTCTTTGTCGTTTCCTCTCCCGAATTGTCACATTTAGAAATTGCCCCACGTTGGGCGCTAATACCCCGTCTTTCTTTATTATACTGATATTAATTTCGCTTTGTGACATATCATATCTGTTATAACGGTCCTCTTTCCTTGTTATTTCGTTTCGAATTATTAAAATTATAAATTGTTTCTAGTTGGGCGCCAAAATCCTTGTGTTTTTTTTTTTATTTTAACTCTCTGGATAGTTTGCTGAGGCACTTTATTTACGCGCCCTCTTGCTGATACAAAACCATTATTTACGACCTACATATAATAATAATAATGTCACTTTTACTATATACGCATGTCCCTATACAACGCATTAAGTTTGACCTAATGGCCGCGTCATTCACATACTCTTCCGTACTGCTGTCGCAATTCCCGACGATAATGTTAATTGATAGTGACTTTTATAGGACGCGGGACGCACGCGGCGTTTTCAATATTACGCCCCATGCAGAGCAGAAGGGGAAATCCGGGCTAATCTCTGGGATATTTATAGCGAGAAACGATGACACATGGCTCCGGGGAGGGGACGCGTCCCCTAATAATACCGGAACATGTGCGTACGTTCCGGGGTGCTATCTAACTCATTCCCGAAAGGCCGAAACGTTGGCTATCTGGACTGACGATAGCTCTTCGGTACCCTGCAGGCGCTCTGTAGTTCCGCAGTTCTACATTGAACTGGGAGTAATCTGCTAGCTAGTCGTAATACGGGAAGTGTATGTATGATAATGTGTACGGCGAGAGTGGGATTGATTGATGACGCCTGAAGCGGTTATTAATGGGTCAGACATCTGTGGCGCGCGTCGTATTATTACACGCTAATAAATTGATTCGTCGTGAAGTCGGCCAGGATCGTATTAAGGTTATTTGGGATCGCGAAGTCCGCTGAGTCTCCGATATTCGAAAAACAAGAAGTTTATTCAAGCCACGAAGTGTATTTTATTGAAGGTAACTTGCCACACAAAAAGTATTTAATTTCCTTCTGCCATAGAAAACATATTTAAAGTTAATTTGAGTGATTGATATTTCTTGAAAAATGTCAATTTGTTGTTTCAAGTAACGTAAAAAGAGTTATGTGACTGTTACCATGGATACTTACGGCCGTGGTGCATACAATATTTTTTTCCATTACCATCATATTATCTTTTCCATAGTCATTTAGTTTTATCTGTAGGTTGAATTCAAGTTAGAATAACACATTGTTCTATCTCAGGTAGCAGGTATTGAACTTTCATGTAAGCACTTCTTGTAAATTGAAAAATATACAGGGTGTATCAGATATAGAGGTAAATATAATAATATGTAGCCTGTATCAATCAATCAAAGTCTTATGCCAGGGGTCTATCTGTAAGCATTAACGAGAAAAAAAATATTTATAATGCCGTGGGTAGAGCCGCACCTGTGCCCACCCTAAATGCTCTTCTCCGGTATACCCCCCATACCACTATCATTCAGCCTTACCGCTGTTAGTTTTGTGTGGATCGCCGCTTGGAGTGCAAGCCCACTTCGAATATTTTAATTTTAAATTCTTTCCGTCTCGAAAAACGATCCTTTTCAGGACCATCATGATTTCATATAAAGAAATCGAAGCTGGATGCATCGGCAAAAGCGCGGGATGTTTAGATTCATTTTCGCGCGATATCATAGTAAAAAGGCGTGGTTGCAAATTTTTCTGTATCTACATTTATTGCTGTGTAATTCGATTCAATTCATTTTTGCTTAATATGATTAAATAAATCCAAAAAGAAATAACTCAGATTCATGTGGTACCGTTTATTATTACAACTAACTCTCGATTCGACAAAGCAAAAGAAAAATATTTACGTTTTTTGTAACTACTGAAGTCGCATATCCGGTGAAACTCGAACGTCTTATCAGGATATTAAAAATAATACTTTGGTAGACTTACGTAGAATGCTCTTAACAAATAAGAATGTTTATTTTATAAAAAAAAAAATTTAAAATGCCTCAGTTTTGCTTTTTACAAGGGCCTTTATTTATTCAAAATGACGTTAAATGAACTTACGGCATACCTTAAGAATATACTAAATGAGTGCAATGTATTTATACATAATACCACGTTTAGCGGGTTGCTTAACATGACGTTTTCCTTGCATCAGGCCCGGACTAAAGAATTTTTTGGCTCTAAATTTTACTTTTTTTTATTCTTTAATGAGGAAATCCGGTTTCGGTGGGTAAGCACAAACCCATATATGTCGTGTAGTTAACGCCCAAGCAAAATTTACTTTTTTATTTGATACACCCTGTATGTATTGTGATGGTTTAATCAGTGTAACATTACTAATTTTACTTTTATGTATTTTAAAAATAATAAGTAAAAGTAGACAGCCAAACGATGTCCAGGTGATATAGGAAACTTATATCCTTATTTATGTTGTTTTTACCCGGTTTACTTTCGAACTTTTTATTAAATAAAACCATATTTGTTTTAACTTAATGCTGTCTTTATCATACAAGTCTCATGCACACTATATGACCTTAAACTAAGCACTGTAAATACCAATATCAGAGTAGAGGACATACAAGCGACATGCCCCTACGGCACCTGAGGTCTTACTGAAATATAAAAAGAGTTTTGTATTTTTTTTTAATGTCAGTGCCTTCTCTAACCTGTTTCAGACAGAAATTCTGTCATCTGGCATTTTTTTAAATAATTTAATTAATGTATTATATTTAAAATCTATTTTTTTACACCGGGCTGTACGCTAACTCGTAGCATTACAGTATATTACTTAAACAAAAATACGAATACTTTAATACCGCAGTTGAAAAAATCGATAACATTCAAATTCATTAATTCAGATTGATTTTTATTTATAAGTTGAAAGCAGATAGATGCACAAACACGAAATTTAAACTTGTGTTTTTGATACGATGGATCACGAATTTTTTTCAATAAAATCTAATGTTCTTCAGAATAATCTAATCTCTGATTAAATTATATTTATTCTAAGTATCCAATGAACACTATATATGTAAAGGTTAGATAAGAGTAAAAAACTCTTTTTTCGTTCATATAGTACTTTAATATATGATTACTAGTTTCGACTTTTAACAGCCATCTTCAGATCAACGTCAATAGGTAAAATTGTCTATCATTAAGTTAAATTGATGAAATCTTATCTTTCAGATAAATGCAATTTCGTTCCTTCTAATGAATTTTAGTGAAATTTGTTTTATTCATTCATAGGTGTGCCGTAGGTGTGTGATTTGGGTCCTCTGTTATTGATTTTATATATTGATGACATTATAAAGTCGCTTTTCTGTCTTGTGTCGGCTCATGCTGAGAATTTAAAGATTTGTTCATCCATAACTAGGTAGTTACTTGAGAGGTTATGGAATGTTGTCGATTTTTGAGAATTTCAGTCGTTCATAAAAGTACTTTTTTCAATTCGATTTCAATAACTAATTTGACAGAAAATGTATTATTATTATTTTTTAACTTCAAATCGACCCACAAAGTGGGACTCAAAACATCGTTTTGAATGTATGCCCAACTAAGGGTTCTTCAACTTTCTTTCAACCTCCTTCCTTTAAAACAATCTAATTTTCTAAACAATTTGGACGAAGGATTAACTCGAAGGCAAGATATAAGAGGATGTTAATTTACTTTCCAGCATTTCTTTAGGGCGGCTGTATTACCAGGTCCTCGCTCAATCCCTCTTTTAAACAGACGGACGACTTACTTCATCTCCCACGCAAATTCGTATCATTAAAGACGAACTTATCTCGAACTTGTATCGCCCAGGATATTAGTCCCCGTTTAAAAAGGGGAAAACAGAAACATTCTACCTTTCCCCTTGTAGATATATATAAAAACAAAAAAATACGAAGAGCAAAATCGATCTGTCTTAATCTCTTTTACCCATCGTCCATAATTTCAAAGAGAGACGCCTTCCTGGTAATTAATTAGCTAATTTGAGCGACTGATCCTTATCTCTGACGCCTTTGAGGTCTTGGCTGACAAACAGGTCGTCTTTTTATCGCGTTTAGCGATCTTTAATCAGAAGGAAATGCCTTCTCGCTACCGTTCCTTTTGAAGCAGATTGTCGAAGTGTTCGTCATAATCCCTTGATTGAATTGGTTCTGATAAAGTGGGAAAGTTGGAGACTGGTGGAAGAATTGTATGTAGACATGATGTTTGTATATTTCTTAACCGCAAAACTTAATATTATAATGTAACGCTGTGGCTGGTAGGAAGATTTTTTTTCCTACACGTATGGAGAAGGCATTTGGGGTGGGGAAGGTAGTTGGTGGAAGGTGAAGATAATTGGTGTGTGGATAAGTAAATCACTGATCATTGAAAACTATTAGATAAACGTAAGGCAAGTGATGCCACGGTTCAGAAATAGTACCTACCTAGATAAAAAGTATTAGGTTATAACACCAGATACATAAGTAGTGCTGGAGGAAAGGCACTGCAATAGTATAATTGGTATAAACATACTACGGCGTAAGAGCTGGATATAGGGAAAGAAGCCTGAAAATGCCCTTTCGGTAAGCTTTATCAAAGACACGACTGTATTCCAGGTGCTGAGGTTGCTGTAGTTCATCATTGTGTCAGAGATATAGAAATTCAGATCAAACCAAGTAAAAGCGTCGCTATCTTCTCTGACAGTTAGTCCACACTCAAAGCGATTAGCTCGGAAGGTGTAGACTCTAAGCTGATTTGGACTCGATGAGGTAGGCTCCCAAAGGTAATTAACATTGGCCTGAGTTCCTAGCCACTGTGTGTGAGGGGAATGAGATGACGGACGAGCTGGCCAGGCGAGGTTCGCCAAGGTCATTCGTTGGAGCTGGCCCTTTTTTTGGAATTACCAAATCGCAAATTAAAAAATCCATTAATGACTGGATACATAATCAGTCCCAGAGAGTGGTGGCAAAAATCACCAGGATAGAGTTTCTAAAGGAACAGAGACCTAAAGATCTACTAAATAAAGATAAGAAGACTATTGAAATGTTAGTAGTTCTGATTGGTCACTGTGGACTAAATAGGCATATGTACAACATAGGTCTGGTAGATGATGCTACTTGCAGATTCTACCAAGATGAGGAAGAAACAGCAGTTCAAGTGCTGTGCCAATGTGATGACCTGGCAAGAACAAGTTTTCTAGTAGTCATGTATAAAACTGCTTCTTTACGTTAGCAGCTACAACCTGCTTCTGCTACTTTTTGTAGCAGTTTTCCTGAAATAGCGACATTCTGGATAAAGAGCAGCTACACTGTAAAAAATTACAGTAATTTTGCCATGGTAAATCAGGAATATTACATGTAATAACGTTGTGAATTTACCACAATAAATCATGTAAATTTTGTTTTACCTATTTTTTCTAGGATATTTAACATGGAAAAAGAAATTTCGGTAAAATTTATAGCTTTTTCATGTAAGTTTAAGATGTAACAAAAATTCGAAAGGAAAAATACAGGAAAAAAAACATTTGTCAATTTTGTATTTACTCTTCAATTTTACTTAAAGTGTAAAATTGACATTTTTTGGGGTATTTTAGTGCACTTTAAAAGTAATTTTTGCTAGTGGAACTATTAATTTGCTGTAAAAATATAAGGATCTTTTATGTTTATTTGTTTTTACTTGAATTTTCGGGTAAAATTATAGATATCATGGAAAATACGAAATTCATACGCCGCAATGTGATTTGTTTATTGGTTTATTGGATTATTTATCTGTGCGCGTAGGTAATTCTATTCGTTTGTCGAACTTATTATTGGCTCAATGATATCATGTACGTCACAAACAATCGTAAGTTTCGCGTAAGCGTGTTCATTCTTGATCCCTGGTTGAGCGATTCAGTATGACCTATTAGGTGCTATAAAAGAATTAGTAAGTTGCTTGCTCTCTTTATAAAAATACATATGAAAATTACTTCAGTGTTCGGTAAATATAGAGTTCATATAAATATTACATACGAATTTTACAGTACAATCTTTGAAAAACACATCAGCATGTGAAATTTACTAGATGGTAGAAATTTTACCTTATGAAGCAAATTTACCTGTAAAATTGTAGGCAACTTTGTTACCAACGTTTTTACATGTAATTTTACTGCAACTTTTTTTACAGTGTACTAACAATCGTTAAATTTCCTCCCACAATTTTTAGCTGCCTGATATACTGCTACAAAATAGCAGTTTGCTTTGTAGCAACCATCACTAGTTTCTAGTAATGGACGTGGGGAACCCCGCAGCTAGCAGTTACACAAAGAAGCCGCTCTCAATGATGAAGCCTAAGAGCTGAGGTAGCCTAATGTAGAGGACGAAATTAGAGAAGAGTCTTCTAGGAAAAAAAGGAAAAGTCGCGGAGAAACAGATCCATAGGCCACCTCAATCTTAAACTAATCTAATCGTTAATATGGAAGCTATATTTATTATATTGTATTTCATTGTTATTTTTCAAAGTTGGGGGGATCTAGTCCATGAGCCGCCACTGATTGAAACTTAAATTCATTTAATAAAACAAATAACCCTAAAAAAGGCAATATCCAAAGAAGGAAAAAAAATATTTTGTACCAGAATTTCCAACTAATGAATAGATCACCCTGTTTTTCCTCCCTTCCACGAAGTTTATCAACATGGATCATTCCACCTCGTTACGTGTAATTTCCTTATCCCATCTCCGGGCCTAAATTGTCGTAAACAGACGTTGATGACGCCAACTCTCGTGCGTCCCTTAATTCCGCGAAATCTAATCCAATCCATCCCAGCCCAACTCCTCTTTGAGTCTTTGAAGGGTCTGATATTTAAATCTAACAGCAAGGACCGTTTTATTAAAAAAAAATATATAAAATAAGAACCGGCAAGAAAACCTCGGTTTTTTTTATGTCGTGCTCCTTTTTTACCCCATATACGCTCTCATCGGCGTCAAAGCCGACTCCGATCCTTTATTTACGCAGGGCGTAATGCCGCTTAATGAAATCTCTACTTTTATATGCGCCGGGCTGCACGCCTGCTCTCGTCTTTAACTAAGGACAAGTCCTCTCGGCCAGATTTAATTCAATCTCTGACGGATCTCAGTCCCAGGCTCGGTGGAATGAATGTAATTGAGAGTAGGGACTCACGTCAATCCGAGATTCTGCCAGTCCCCTTTTATATTTTATTTTTTACCATTGTTCTATGGGTTGATTTTCAGGCAGTTTTAAAATAAATCAAATATTGTTACCCCCTATTTGCTAGGAGATACTACGAGATGTTAACCTCGATTTTGGTCTTAGCTTTCTCAAGTGGTAGTAGAAACCCTTTAAGGTACTTCTTTAATGATGAATGAGCAGCTATTTATTTTTTTGCAGTTCTAAATAATAGTCTAAAACAGCATCATTTTGAATGCGGTTTTCCTCATATAAACCATTAGAATACTAGCAACACATTTTCAAATCCTACTGATCATTTTTAAGGGAATCGTGCGACGCGTCACCTTCCTTCATAACAGTCGACTTGACATTCAACAGTCCGCTCTTGACGGAGCAAACATCATTTCAGAGATTGCTGCTTGGAACACTTTTACCGATAATGATTTCATTTTACGTGCTATACTGCATATTTTGTAAATATTATACTGAACTAAATGCCACTTCTAATACAATACAATACAAAAGTTACCAAAAAAAATCATACAGAGCAAACATCATTTTAGAGATTGCTGCTTGGAACACTTTTACCGATAATGATTTCATTTTACGTGCTATATTGCATATTTTGTAAATATTATACTGAACTAAATGCTACTTCTAATACAATACAATACAAAAGTTACCAAAAAAAAACACACAGAGCAAACATCATTTTAGAGATTGCTGCTTGGAACACTTTTACCGATAATGATTTCATTTTACGTGCTACATTGCGTATTTTGTAAATATTTTACTGAACTAAATGCTACTTGTAATACAATACAATACAAAAGTTACCAAAAAAGATCATACAGAGCAAACATCATTTCAGAGATTGCTCCTTGGAACACTTTTACCGATAATGATTTCATTTTACGTGCTATACTGCATATTTTGTAAATATTATACTGAACTAAATGCTACTTCTAATACAATACAATACAAAAGTTACCAAAAAAACACACAGAGCAAACATCATTTTAGAGATTGCTGCTTGGAACACTTTTACCGATAATGATTTCATTTTACGTGCTACATTGCGTATTTTGTAAATATTTTACTGAACTAAATGCTACTTGTAATACAATACAATACAAAAGTTACCAAAAAAGATCATACAGAGCAAACATCATTTCAGAGATTGCTTCTTGGAACACTTTTACCGATAATGATTTCATTTTACGTGCTATACTGCATATTTTGTAAATATTATACTGAACTAAATGCTACTTCTAATACAATACAATACAAAAGTTACCAAAAAAGATCATACAGAGCAAACATCATTTCAGAGATTGCTGCTTGGAACACTTTTACCGATAATGATTTCATTTTACGTGCTGTATTGCATATTTTGTAAATATTATACTGAACTAAATGCTACTTCTAATACAATGCAGTACAAAAGTTACCAAAAAAGATTATACAGAGCAAACATGATTTCAGAGATTGCTGCTTGGAACACTCTTACCGATAATGATTTCATTTTATGTGCTACACTGCATATTTTGTAAATATTTTACTGAACTAAATGCTACTTCTAATACAATACAATACAAAAATTGCCAGAAAAGATCATACAGAGCAAACATCATTGAAGAGATTGCTGCTTGGCCCATTTTTTTCCGATGATGATTTCATTTTATGTGCTACACTGCATATTTCGTAAATATTATACAGAACTAAATGCTACTTCTAATACAATACAATACAAAAATTGCCAAAAAAGATCATACAGAGCAAACATCATTGCAGAGATTGCTGCTTGGCCCATTTTTTTCCGATGATGATTTCATTTTATGTGCTACACTACATATTTTGTAAATATTATACAGAGTTAAATGCTACTTACAATACAATACAGAACAAAACTTTATTTGCCAAAAAAGATCGTGAGATATAGGCCATTGTCAATAAAAAACAAAACATAATACACAACACACATAAAACAATACAATATAGTCAAAATTTCATTCTACATACTACAAAATTTGATAGTGACATGGCTATACCACAACGCTCTTTATGAAATAACTAACGAAATTCATTCAAACTGTAAATCACCTTGCCTTCAACGTCTTTCTTCAAGGGATTTTTGTCGGTCTTACTCACAACGGTAAGCCGGCATGTTGCCATTTTATCTTTTTACATTTTTCTATTTTCGGATTTCGATTCTTAGATTCCTCCGTCGGAATACATACAATTTTACCATCTTTATATATTTATACGTATCTCAGTTAAATTCTACAACGAAGAAGATTGATCTATCGCGTGATTGTTAGCGTACCACATACTACAGGCATTTCTCCCGGACTCTACATACTTTTTTTGGAAATTTAGCAGAATAACTTACTGGAAACCTTCCTCTACTTAGAAAAATATCCGCTCTTAGTGAAATTGCGAATAAATTGCTAACCCGATAGATCTTGAACCTGAACGTAGTCAACCTACAGTTGCAAACCAACTGGAAGCTCTATCAAACATCTCCACGTTGGAAAATTCGACTGAAATACCTATAAAAACATAAAGAACGTAATTGTACGTATCCCGATAGGGGAACCTAAGAATTGAAATCCAAAAATAGAAAAATGTAAGTAAAGAGATAAAATGCTTACCTTTGCGAGTTCCGACAAAAAATTCCTTGAAGGAAGACATATAGCGTCTAAAATGCGTTAAAAACGTAAAATACTTGCCTGCAGCGAATGTGCTAAACTCCAAATCGAACCTTCTTCAAAACCCAAAAGTTCCACATAAAACGTTAACACTTCGGAGAACTCAACAACGATTCACACGCGATCGAATTTTGATCCTTCTGGCAAATTCTAGCCGAATCCCTATGAAAGAACAGGAGAGTACTACCCGGTTGGACGGGCAGTAACCTACCAAAACAAACGGGCTGTGATGCGAGAATTGTATATAAATCGATAAATGACCAACAGATGACACGACTAGTACCGCTATGGAAAAAATTATTCAAATATTACGATTAAATATCTTAATTGAATGCAGAATGGGATAAATGGTGGTAAAGTTTTTGAGACTAATTTAGAACATTGAGTCTTAGAATGTATAAAAAAATGACAATGAAATTGCTTTAACATGAAAACTTATTTATCAGCCCTCGTATTGTCGATATATTGTCAATTTCATTTAACATTATCATTTCGAATCTTTTAAAACTGGAAACCCACGCTAAAGGTTTAATATACCCCTATTAATATGGGAATATCGATTACCCACCCTCCATGGATTCTATTACCTGTTTGGGAACGGAAAATTTTAGCAATTTCACCTTGAATTAATTGAAAAAAAAAGCCCGTCGATATCCACGAACGGGAGATCCAAAGCGTACACTTTGATGTGTTTTCGATTACCCCATTACTGAGAAATCTATCTAGTGGCAGGTGTGGCGCATTTTACGGCCTTGAGGGCGAATTTCTGCGGTAGTACCTATATTCTTCCAATGGGAATGTTGAAAAATCGAATTCCATAGTTTTATTCGTAGGTGTCAAACAAAATATGTAACTAATTATTGATATGTTTTTCATAATTTCTTTTTTAATTTCTCCTTTTTTAGTACTATATTCGATACGCAATGTTCCATATACAGGGTGATTCTCAATATATGCGACAAACTTTAAACGCTGATTCCTGGGGTTATTTTGATCATAAAAGTTCATAAGAACATATGAAGGCCACGGCTGTGGACCTCCCCGTCCTATCCACCGATCTGGATACGTATTGTCCAAAAACTCGCGAGCAACTAAACTAAAATGCGCTGGAGCACCATCATGCATAAAATACATTTGTAAGTCTTAATTGCAACGGAACTTCTTCCAGCAGTAGGGGTAACTCCTCTTCAAGAAAGTTGCGGTATATCTCGCCATTTAACCGCATCGGTAAAAAATGTGGACCTATCAAGTGATCTCCAACAATTCCGGCCCACACATTGACAGAGAATTGATGTTGATGACGGGCATTCACTAGTTCGTGCGGATTTTCTTCGGCCCATATGTGATTATCATAAAAATTAATAATCGCGTTTCTAGAGAAAGTACCCACGTCGGTGAAGCATATTTGAGCCAAATAGTCAGGATTTTGTGCGATTTTGTGTTGCATCCATTGACAAAAAGTCACTTTCTGCGGAAAATCTGCCGGCAAAAGTGCTTGCACCCGTTGAATGTGATATGGATACAACAGTTGATCTTTCAATATTCTCCAAACTGTGGCCTGACTAATGTTTAAAGCAAACGCATTTTTCTGGTGCTTGTAGTAGGATGTTCCTCAATTTCATTTAGTACCATTTCTTCAACTTGTGGAGTTCTCACTGTAGATGGGCGCTCGTTATCAGTCGTCCGTTTTTTTAGAATTTCCCGTTTCACTAAAACGTTGGCGAAGACGGGCAAATATTGAATGGTGCGGAATGATACGGTTCGGGTATCGTTCTTCATAAAGACGTCTAACAGCACGCGAATTTCCATTGGCAAGACCGTGAACGAAATGCATATCACACATCTCAGCATTCGTGTAATTCATTTTAGAAAACAGAAACTGGCAATAAACTGAATGAATACTCTGACAACTATTGACAAATAAACAATTCCCTCTCAACACAATAGTTTTTGAAGAACCAACGGTGATATTATATCGTGTTAGTCATAGTTCATAATTTATTATTAAACATTCAATAACTTTAAAACCAAACCGTTTTGGACATATACTCATATGAACTTTTATGATCAAAATTACCTCAGGAATCAGCTCTTAAAGTTTGTCGCATATATTGAGAATCACCCTGTATAATTGCTTATTGATTTCAATTATGTTCGATATCTGAAAATGATTTTGAAAATTTTAGTAAGTCAATTTTCCGGTAGATGTCACAAATATGTTTATAATTATTTGATTGTAGCAATTCGATGTTTCCTAAAAGTATAGCTATTAGAAAAAAATTAATAATAAAAAAAACATTTTTTCCGCTATAAACATATTAATTTTCCGCAAAACCTTCATTCACTCACTGGCAATAGTACCGTCTCCACTTCACGGCAAATTTAATACATACGAGTTGAAATTTAAAAACTAAATCTGCATGCATCTGCAACGCACAGATGCACATCATTTTCCAGCCACTTCTGCCTCTATAACTCGCGCAATTCCATCCCACCACCGGCTTATGACTGTAACAGATTATATTTTATACTATCTGGATATGTCAGTGTTCAGTTTAAATTCTGCCTACTAGATGACTCTGCTTGTGGCACTCTCTGATATGTGTAAGAGTTTATGTCATTTAGACTGAAACTACGACCGTTTTGAGAAGAATAGTTTATGTATTTGATTTTTAATAAAAAATTATTTCTTGCTTTTCCGCTTTTTTTGTTAATCGCAATTCAATATTTGTCATATGTATGTATTATGTATAAATCCCAGTTTTTTTTAAACATCAGACGCGTATCTTAATTCTAAATAATGTTCTTCAATATAACTTATAGAACATACTAAAAACAAAAGATAAGAAAGAAAGACTCTAAACTTAACGCACAGCACTAATAAATATATCCACCGATATCTTAAGCATCCCCCAAGATTTACGTATTGTTATTATTGAAATTTATAAACAAACCTCCAAACTAATAATAACTAAATATATTTTTTCTCCCACAACTTCCAATGTCTTTTAAAAATGACTAATAATATCAGTAAAACAATATTGGCTAATATTAAGAAGTGCATCTGTTTAACGACATAGCAGTCATAATTACATCTGTCAACATCCTTGACATCTGTCAAGATTTACATACTTTTGTTACTGCAACTTATAAACAAATCGTCTAACATATAAAGATCACATTTATTTTTTGCCTCTGCAACTCCCAATGACCTTCAAAAATGGTGAATAATACTAGTATAAACATTTCCGCTAATAGTAGGATGTGCATCGATTTGACGCATAGGAGTAACAATTATATCCACCGATATCTTAAACATCCCTCAAGATTTAGGTATTGTTGTTGTTGAAATCTATAAACAAACCTCCAAGCTTATAAAAACCACATGTATTTTTTCTCTCACAACTTCCAAGGGTCTTTAAAAAAATATCGAATAGTATTAGCACAACAATATGCGCTAATGTTAGGAACTGCATCTGTATGACAACATAGCAGTAATAATTACATCTGTCGACATCCTTGACATCTATCAAGATTTACATATTATTGTTACTGAGACATATAGACGAACCTTCAAATTTATAAAAACCGCATATATTTTTTCTCCCGCAAATCCCAGTGTTCTTCAAAAATATTTCGAAAGTAATGAAAATAATCGATATAAAAACCTTTTATAATTATTCAAATAATATATTTATTATTGTATCTATTGCCATCGTTCTCAACACTGAATTTTATATTTTCATCGAACAAAATTATATTCACAGTCATTAGTATTTGGAAAAAAAAAATAATTGCGTAACCCATTCACAAAAATTAATATCAACATTAAAGAAATAAATCCATCCGCTTAATAAAGCCGAAAGAATTTTTAAAATCGGTCCAACCGTTTTGAATTTATCACGTATAAACAAACTGACCGTAAGATGCGTATGACAGACAAGGAGGCACCTTCTCCTGTCTAAAATCTGTCCGCGCGTTTTTGATATTCACGTCTTCCACATGACGTACGACAAACGCAACAGGAAAATTACATAGCGACCCGTAAGATAGACAAGGTCGTAGCCCATTTTATCCCCACTCTATCGTCCGCACTCCGTCTGTCTTATTGGCGAAAAGATAGGACAGCGGAGTCCTGTTCACAGAAACGAATTTCACCCCAAGTTGATCCCTTTCTCCCCCCGCCCTCTCCGCAGCAGTCCATCGACCGATGTACGGTGCATCGATCTGACTAAATCGTCTATAACTTTTTTATTTATTGATCTAGATTCATGAAATTTGGTGTGTATGTCAAGGAAGGTGTGCTGCGTAAGACTGCGTTATCAAATTTTGAAAATATGATTTAGGTTTATATTTATTAAGTGATAAACATAAACAAAGAATAAATTTACGTGTTTTGTACATAGTAATCACACGAAAGTCGAGGTAGATTGACTTATTGCATTTTTTTTTGTTTAAGTAATCTTGTAAAGTAGCACATTAAAGCGTTTCACACCTTACACAGAGATGGTACTTTTAACCGAAACGATATTGCTATGTACAGGGTATTCCACGTAAGTGGTTCATTAAAAGTTTATGATGTTCTATTATTTACTTATATTTGAGATTTTGGCACCATTATCTGTTCGATTGAAACTATAAATGTAAAATATTTTAACCAAAATATCACTTCCGGTTGACCGGAAATGGATGTCAACTTTGTTATTTTAAATAGAATGATATAATTTTTTATTCATCTTTGGATTCTACGACCATAAATACGTCAGTTTCATTAGTTATTCCTATAGCTACATGTTGCCGTTTTCGAGTTATTTAAGTTTTTCCTTTTTCTTTAATCATAATCATTGCATCATTGAGAAATTAATATCTCGGTTAATACTGCAAGTAGAGACTCCAAATTTGCTATATTATGAATGTAGATATAACTCTAAGAAACGGTACACACACTTTACATTCTAACATACAGGGTGTTCAAAACTGAGGGACAAAGTGACATATTTTCCAAATGCAGAAAACTCATTTTTTTTAAATAGAACACCCTGTATTTTAATTCGGAATTAGGAAGTAAATATCATCCCCTATCACTTTATATCAGCATTCCCTATACCTATCTTTAATAGATTTTGAGATATGAATGACTTTTTGTTAAACAGACTAAGTAGCCCTAGCTTTAAATGTTTGTAGCTGGCTCTGAATGGGATTAATGTCAGATTCATTGACTAACCATAAGTGTTTATGTATAACATCGTAATTATACTTTTGTACAACGCAATATTAATAGAAATGACTATTCGAACAGCGACATTCTTGTATGGTTATTCAAAAAATAATACATGAATTTACCTACTGGATGCCTACTCAATAGGACCCTGGCATTCGTACTACCTAAGACTTTTTACCATTCATTTGAATGTCAAATTTTTAAAACCGAGCAAAAAGTTAAAATTATCCAAAATATCATATCAATTATCCAAAAGTGCACTCAGTAATTCGTTAAACGGCAATTGCATTATTGACTATCGACACAAACTGATCGCAAATCAAAGATCGCCTTATCTAAATTACGCCATAGAATAACTGAATAAAATCGCCAACAGGGCAGAATACCCGGAAACACGTAGTGACACCCCTAGCGACCTACAAGATCTCAGTACTCTTATCACGTTACCGAAGACGTGACGAGCATTTAGAATCGGAAATACTCCGAAAACCACAGGGAAAAGTTTGTAAAAATAAAATATAGGTATCTCTATGTGCTATTCGCGCTTGCCGTACAAAATCGTGTGCGACGATCGTCGTAGCAGTATATAGTGGAGAATGGATGGGTTAGAGGGGGTTAGAACAAGAAGAAGGAATTCTATTGGTCGCAGGTTTGTTAAACATTCATTCCGGTAGAAATTACGTACAGATAAAATACTCAAAAGGGAGCCTTTTGTTCTGTGTCGAAGTTGTTCCTTGTTTCAAGTTCGGATGGGACTGGAATATGTAAGAGGATAAAAAAGATGGTTTTTATCTTATTTAAGTGTAGCAGCCTATATCTCGGAAACTAGGCAGTTTAACAACTGTGTTCATAGAAACTTTTTTCCTATTTTGACCACGTCTACACGATATTAAATTATTTCCACTATTTTTAATACAGCCTGTATATGCGGGATGTCCAGAAGAAGAAATCGACGCCATTGAGGACTTGCTCATTAACGATATGAGTTAATTCGGAAAATCGATGGAATTATGAAGAGAAAAGAATATTTTATTAAAGCATTTTCTCATTTAATAAAGCCGCATGATTAACTAAAGCGTATGCGTTTTTATTTGCAATTGATATAGGCATAAAACTACTGCCTTTATGCCCTACAAAACTCGGCTCATTATTGTTATTTACAAAAATTAGGTCTTTGTCGTAATTAAGAAATTGTTTTCCCTAAACTACTCTCAATTCGTTGATTACATTATTAGAAATGCGAATATTATTATTAAACTCCTCTGAATGTCTTTGTTCTGGAGAAATATATAGAGATCTCAATGAATTTTAGTCCTCTGGAATTTTGAATTTCAACGGTAATAATATTCGTATTACTTTTATCCCTTAATAATAATCTCCTTAATTCATTATCGGTAATTATAATAGCCACTCTAATTGGATTATGATCATCCCCTATATAAAACGTTTTTGAAAACTACGGAAAACCTTACTTAAAATGATTTCCCTTAATCGGCTCTAGTGGTTTATTACATTATTAAAAATGCGAATAGTATTGTCAAATTCCTCGAATGTCTTTATTTTGAAGGAATATATAGATTTATCCCAGTAAATTTTAATCCTCTAGAATTTTGAATTTCAACTGTAATAATGTTCGCTTTACTTTTATCCCTTGATAAACTCCCCAGAATGTCTTTATTCTGGAGAAATATATAAAGATAGATAATGAATTTTAGTCCTTTGGAGTTTTGAATTTCAACGGTAATAATATTCGCATTACTTTTATCTCTTAATACAAAATTCTATATATTTATGATCTGAAAGCGTTTTCTCATTTAATGAAATCCAATGATTAATTAAACCGTACGCGTTTCTATTCGCAACTGGTAACATATCTATAAAACTGCTACTCGCTCATCATTATTATTTAAGACGAACTAGACCTTTATCACTAATTAATTCCTCTAAAATCCGCCCGTACCTATCCTCTATCGAACTACCCCATAACTGGTGTTTACTATTAGCCTCTATCGCAATTAAGAAACTATTTCCTCTAGTCGAGTCTAATTTGTTTATTACATTATTAAGAATGAGAATATTATTATCAAACTCTCCTAAATGTTTTCTAAAATGTTTTAAAGGAATATATATAAATATCCTCAATGAAATTTAAGTCCTCTAAAATTTTGAATTTCAACGGTAATAATATTCGCATTACTTTTATCTCTTAATACAAAATCTCTATATATTTATGGTCTGAAAGCGTTTTCTCATTTAATGAAATCCAATGATTAACTAAACCGTGCGCGTTTCTATTCGCAATTGGTAATATATCTATAAAACTACTACCGCTATTATATACAAAAACCGGCTCATCATTATTATTTAAGACTACTAGACCTTTATCATAAAAAATAGTTTGAAAATATTTGTCACATACGTCAAATGTGTCATCAAAATTCTTAATAATTAATAAGTAATTTTTTCCAAAAACCTAAATTTTAATTAATGGGAACCTCTCAAGCCTTCACATCCAAAGTTGACCACGAAGATTGAGGACGAATTCAACTAACAAGGCTACAGGAAGAACACCCATTGGTGATGTAGTCTTTTTGACACTATATTAAGCTTGTAATATTGTCAATAAATAACATAGTATAGTATAGTATAGTATAGTGAGTGTCAGTGGCGCCAAATTATCTTTAATTTCAGTAAATCATTTTTATTTTTCTTCTTGCCTGATAAATAAAAATGATTTACTGAAATTAAAGATAATTTGGGCCACTAACACTCACGATTTTTATTTTTACTACTCCTAAAAAATTTTGGCCAAGAAAATTATATCAATATAAAATCATATAGATTATTAAGAATGAGAATATTATTATCAAACGCTCGTAAATGTCTTTGTTCTAAAGGAATATATAAAGATACCCCAATGAAATTTAAGTCCTCTAAAATGTTGAATTTCAACAGTAATAATATTTTTATTCCTTCGATTTGCCTGGTAATAACATACGGTTTTGATATTAATATTATCCCTAATAATTTTTTTCACTAGATTGTATGTCGCTCTTCTCCCTCTTCCTGAATTAATTTGTATACATTTAATAATTCTCTTTTACAAGTACACATAGGCATAACTAATTTTATCTTCTTTTTCTTTCCAGATTGCCTCCATCTCCAACTATACCGCGATTCGAAAGACCGTTACAAACAGGGCCAAACGAAAGCCTCACTCTCTTTAGAGCATTTCCTGGGGTTGGAAACCGGCTTCACCCTTGACAAGGAGTCCAATACCGTTGCCATCCTTTGCCAAGACGTGGTGGTGGTTCTGGCCTTCGACACCAGGGAGAGATTGATGCAATGGCAAGTGAAGCTGAGTTCCCACCTCAACGACGGCCCCCACTTCCTAGTTCTCTTATCATCGGCTCCGGTCAAGGCGAGATTACCAGCTGGTCCGGCCAGGCTGCACGTTCAAGAGGGCGGATTCTGTCTGAGCACCGGGGTACCGCCACGAGTTGCCGGACAATGGTTCATCTCGCACTTACGTCGCTACGGCGTGGTCGAGGGTCGATTCTGCTTCGAAGGTGGCTCGCGTTGCGGTAAAGGGGAAGGCCTGCACGTGCTGCTGACTGATCAGGGGGATGAAATTACGCAGACGCTGAAATTGGCCGCGATAGGACAATTGCACGCCACCAGGAAGAGGCCCGTATCGAGAAATATGTCTGGTAAGATATTGTATATAGATTGTACATACAGGGCTGTCCCAGCGAAGATTAAATTTTTGATTATTGCTATAATAGGTATATTTAAAAAAATCCATGTAGCATAACCTAAAAATATTTGTCACTATACTAGAATAGTTCAGCTTTGTAAAAGCAACAGGAGCGAGTGAAGTCAAGGTATCATCTTCAAATTGAATTGGAATGCCAAAATCAAAGGGTATACGAATGGTTCCAAAGCGGTAGAGGAAGCTGGAATAGGAATATATGGGCCTAAAACTAATTATTTCGAAAGCTTAGATAAATACCAAAGTATCTTTAAGGCAAAAATTGAAGATGTGTCCAGTTCAATATGGACAAGAATTGCGGAAAGCAGAAGGTTATCATTATGTCTGTATATATACCCTCTTGTGGGTTTCAAGGCATACAGGAAACTAAATAAGGGATAATCTTGCGAAAAAGGAGCTAAAACATCATTCTACAAGCCTAAACCCTTTTGCAGATAAACTGCAGTACAATACTGAAGAAAATGAAAAGTGAAATGAAATAAATAAAGTCAAATTATTGAGAGGATCTTCAGGTAATGAAGCGGGCTAAAACTCTTCTGGGAACTTATAACCAAAAGAGGTTTACAGAATGCATCAACCTGAGTAAGAACAATATTCGTATATTAACAGGGATACCTTCAGACCATTGTAAGGACATCTAAGCAAGCTTGGATTAGCAAAGGAATCTGAATATAGATTTTGTATGAAATACCCATTTCGTAGCACTGTGCAACTCAAGGGCGTTGCACACCTGAAAGTAAATGTAAATCAAGAAGATAGATTCACCTAACCAAGGACCTTCTCATATCCTGCACTTTCTAAAAGGAATGAGATTAGAAGGCCAGCTGTAAAACAGTAAGAATAGGGGCACAATAGATCTTGTAGGTCAACCTGAATAAGAACAATATTCGTATATTAACAGGGATGCCTTCAGACCATTGTAAGGACATCTAGTTGGATTAGCAAAGGAATCTGAATATAGATTTTGTACGAAATACCCATTTCGTAGCACTGTGCAACTCAAGGGCGTTGCACACCTGAAAGCATGTAAATCAAGAAGATAGATTTAACCTAATCTGGGCCTTCTCATATCCTGCACTTTCTAAAAGGAATGGGATTAGAAGGCCAGCTGTAAAACAGCAAAAATAGAGGCATAATAGATCTTGTAGGCCGACGTTTTGCACTTTTCTTAATCTTTTATAAAAGAGCACACCTAATGAATGTGGCGTCCAGTAAAGGGTTATCTGCCAGATCCTCCGATATAGAATCATTAACTTTGAGGGATCGCTGCTAATCGGAGTAAGTACCTATGCGACAAAATCGAAAAAGGCAACATATTGCAGCACATTTTTACAACCATTTTGTTTCAAGTTTCTGAAATCACATTACTTAGAATTTACAAGATTGCTAGATTTGTTCTCAATCTTAAATGGAACATATCCAGGGGTGTTACAGCAGTAACAACCCTGAAGATGTCCCTTGAATTTGAGACGAAACGTCGGCCAGAAGAAGATCTAGGACGTGGTTACAACACGAAAGCGCAAGCAGTGGATAGCATGAACAAGTTTGATGATTTAAGTGTTTTTATCTAGCTTTTGAAGCGGCTATATAGTCGATACGATATTTTTAGGTTTTGTGCAATAATATTGAGAGTATTCATATTGACGTCAAAATTGAGATATTAATATTTAAGCAAATGATAACCAAGTGGTTGTCTTCTCAATCCAAGTATTTTTATTTATTTTTCGGCTTAATGGTATCGGTCAGAGACCATCATCAGAGTCTCATCCTTAATCCATCGCTTAAATTTTATTAAACAGTTTTGTGTTGTATTCTATTCATAATATAAATGTATTTATATTGGCATTTGCTGTGATACCTCAGTTATAATAAAAAAAAAAGTAATAGTGTATACTTCGACTCATTTTATAATACCATATCCGAGATATAAACATTCTCGTCAGAATATGCTATGTACAAAAAGAAATCTTCTTCCTGGTGTTCCTGGTATAAAGAACCCATAGTGGCAGATGCTGGTGGAATCACATGTTAACGAAGAAGAAAAGGGCATCCTCAGGCCTCAGGTGTATTTTTAGTTTGTCTGCACACATCACACATGGCTCTGATGATGATCTAGGACCGAAACCTAATTTCCTAAATAAAACTGAAACTATCAAATTAAAAAAAGGAATTACAATAATCAAAGATTCACTCTTTCCTGGTACACCCAGCATATAATTTTTATTTTCTCGTCGTCACTCTTTTAAGCAAGCTTTATAATCTAGCACCAGACATTCTAAAACAAATCATACTTACTACTATAGGGATGATGAGCTGCAGCAAGTCGAACTCATCTTCCTCGACGTGCATTTGTAGCGAGCTAGAGCAGGCCTTGTCCTTGGGCGTGTGGGATTTTCACGACTACGAAGCCGACGCCGAACATGCTATAGGTGTGACTTTCCGCTTGCTTTTTTTTTTATTTATATGTATTTCCGTTTTGCGACTAACAGGAATTCGTCTCCCCACACTGTGACTACTAACATCAATACGCATGTTTCCTCCAAAAACAGGGTTTTTGCATGCCGAATCGCTCGCCATTCCGTCATTTTATTGTTTTTTTTTTTTATCTATTGCAGTGTTGGACAGTCCGAGAAGGCCACCTTTACGAGCCGAAGTCAGACACCCGGAGATAGTCGATCCATCCATGTTGCAGCGGGTCGATTCCCCTTACACGGATTTAGATAGTAATTACGGTTGTGGTGACGTCAGCTCGACCGATGGCTGGGGAGGACCTCCGATCGAAAGGTGCCTGAGTTGCATCAGCAAGTTGGGAGCGATGTCCAGATCTAGCACTGCGACACGACTCAATGTTGGGAACACACCTGTGACCGGCATTCCATAAGCAGCGGTTCAGATAGTAGTGGTTGGAGTCAAGCTGTCACCAGACCTCCAGCGCGGCCACCTAAATCCAACTTGAATTCCCCGCAAAAAGCCGCGATTCCCATCCCTTCCTACGACAACTACGACATCCCCAAGATACCCTACCCCGTCAAGAACGAGAATATGCAGGAACACTATGACACCCCGAGAAAGATCAAAGAATGCCTCGGTGATACCATAAGAAAACCGTGCGGTTGTATCCTAAGGGTCAGACCGCCAGAATCGGAACGACCTTGTATGTGCCAAAGATTGCTGTCGTGCTGGAGCGCGCAGGAGGACGTGCAGGCTCTGTACGCCACCGTGGATGTTAGTAAGAAGTGCTCGAGATTGCACAATTACGCCAACCTCCAACCTAGTAATCAAGGGAACACTGCCACCACGAATTACGAAAATATGGATTTTGCTCAATCGCTCCAATTATACGAGAACGCCAAACAAGTCGTGCAAAAAGCCGGATTATGCTCCAAATGCGGGCATAAAGATGACTACCTCATGATGGAGCCCCCACAACCTCAATCGACCCCACAAGGGTACATCCCGATGTCCCCGGCCGTCAAGCAACGTCTCGGAAAGGTCCTATCGTCTAGCAATCCTAATCTAGCCAAACCCTCCGGTTCGGCTATGCTGCAAACGCAAATCTACCAAAGAAAACAGATCATGGATTGCACTGATAATCTAGATTCACGTCGCAAACGCTCTAATTCAGCCGATTCGACGTGCAGTTGCAATCAAGCAGTGCGCAGGATCATCTTCAGTGCCGTGCAAAGCCAACAGAGACTCTTCCAGCTCCAACGATTCCGGTGTCTTCGAATTGCCGCGCAGGATGACGGTGCAAACACTCCCGAGGCGGTCGAAGTCGTCCGATCCGTTAGGAGATTTGAGTTTCCAATTCCAGAAGCCCAACGGGAAGAGTGCCAGCGCAGAAGCAGAGGTTCCCGTGTGTCCAAGCGGATCCACGAGCAGCGGTACCTCGGATATGTCAGATTACATCGAAACCCTTTCGTTGTCCTCGCACAGCTCCAGCGACGCTCCGCCCCCATCTTGTACGCTACGGCCGAGGTCCGGGAATGAGTATCTGACGTTGCAGAGGTTGATAGCGCCCGTCCCCGAAGAGAGACACAACTAGTCCAGCGATACGCGAAAATCTTCTCTTAGTCCCTAGTACAATATATTCTAATAATGAGTAAAAATGATTATGACGATGAAGTAACCATTGTAACCTGTATAAAGCAACGACTTTATAAGTAAATTATTATTAAACTGTCTACGCTTGTTTTATTTTTTAACCTTTCGGAGGAAACAATCTAGAATCTTTAAGCTACTAAATGGATATTTATTTAAATATAGGAGCAGGTAAGTCAGAAAGCTGAGCAAGTAAAACACTTTAATAATACGCAGAAATCGATAATTTTAAATATCAAATCGAAACATTGAAATGTGGTGTACTCCAAGAATCTATCTTGGCACCATTCTTATTCGTAATTTACGTGAACGACTTGAAACAGAGCAAATCAGCGGTTACAATTATCTATATGCTAATGATGCTTCACTAATTACAAATTATGTAATCTTTATTTCCTATCGCATAAATTATACATAAATATATACAAATATTCTGTTAAAAAAAGAAATACTGAAAATAAGCAGCTAAAATGAAATAAAAATGAAAAATGGAAACCCCAAGGCGAAGTTTAGCGGCTGAACTTGTCAGCAGCCATTCTTCCACTTAACCTTGCCATAAGGAAACAATTTCATAAAAACTCTAATGCCTATAATTACTTAACCTAATTCCGTCAGAAAAAATAAAAGAAAAAAAAACAACAAGAAAGCAAGACCGAAAAAAAATGACTGCATGCGCTAGAAATTAAAGTTATGTAATTATCCTTACACTAATCCAATGCTAGAGCATAGGTATCAAGTAGCTGCCGCTCCCAAACAAAATCTCTTAATACATAAATAAACGTAGGCAGAGGCCTGTCCCTGATATAGGTAGGTATAGCGTTATAAACTTTATATACAGCCAAAGAAAATGAGCGTCGAAAAAGAGCGGTTCTATGCAGCGTGGTGTAATTCTACCCCTAAATCTAACATTTTGTTAGACAAGTTATGTACATCAGTACGGAAGGTAATTTTTTGATATAAATATGGCGGTCTTTTTGTGGTGATCAGTACATGATACATACACGATGCTTTCAATAGTATACGATTTCGCAATATTCAACCATCGACATTCTTTTGAAAGCTGAGGATAGTGTGGTCATATTTTCTAATATTATAATGAATCGAATACAAGCATTTTGTATCCGCTGTATCCTATCCATACTACTAACATCAAAACAAGGTCCGTATAAGGTAGAGCAGTACATAAAGTGAGACAAAACTAGCGAGTCACACAGAAAGCGTTTAGATCTCTACGTAAATATCCGCGGTGAGAATAGAGTATTCTCAGATTACTATATGCGCGCTGAACATACATAGATATTTGTTGCCTGAATCTAAAAGTATTGTCAATAGTCAAACCCAGGCTAATTGCTTCTGTGACGACCGGTATAGGATTATTATCTATATGCAGGTTTACAACATTTTTAAGGTTCTCACGCAATCGTTTATTACCAAGAAGCAACACAACCGACTTCGATGAATTAAGAGAGAGTGAATGCCGAGAACATGCGGACGACATAACATTCAAATCACTTTGAATATCCTCTAGTGCATGTAAACTAGAGTCACCCGAAAAAAAGTGGTAAATTTGCATATCATCAGCGTACATATGTATAGAACATGTAGAAATATTAGAGAAAAGATCACATGTGTATATCGAAAATAATAAAGGTCCTAAAATAGAACCCTGCGGCACGCCAGACGACAGTAAAGCATTAGAAGAAAAGATATTATCTATTTTTACACATTGCGATCTGTTAAATAAAAAGGAGTCAATAAGAGATATGGAATCATTTGAAAGACCGATAAAGTGAAGAAACTATAGCAAAACATCATAATTCACAGTATCGAATGCTTTTGATAAATCTAAAAGCACCAAAGTCGAAACAGCACCCCCATCGTGTAGGCTCTCAACAGATCATTCGTGACCT